>CM037867.1:27323535-27548535 GCA_021292105.1 Anadara kagoshimensis | reverse complement strand
CACAATCATTCCTCAGCTAAGATTTTCCTTAACTTAAATAATGCAATATTTTAAATCTTTATAATTTTGTAAATGTTCAAGATATTCAGACGTTAAACGTGTCATTTTTCAGATTAACTTCTAGATTAAAACATCTGCATTCAGTTTTGAAAAAAATATTCATCAGTAGTTCCAAAAATGGATCACCAAAATTTGCCAAATTTAAATCAAGGAAAATCTTAACTAAGGAATGGTTGTGAAACTGGCGCCAGGTGAGAATCTATTGAGAAACTGGCAACAGACATGAGATGTCGATTAGGCACTAATTCCTATGTGCTGAGTGTTAGACTTTGGAAGGTTTGTACTAAACATCAATCTGATACCCCACTCCTTACGACCTCTACAATAGTCTATTCAGATTTAATTAATTTAAAAATCATGTATTTTTGGAGATAAAAATGTCAGATATAAAGATAATTTCATGTAGTTATCATTTTATTCACATAATCATTTTTCTTTTAAACAGAGATACGACACCTTCAGTACAGACCCGTCAAAAGTTTAACACTGAGCTAACGAAAATACGCCAAACCTTGGCTGACGAGTGGTCGAGATATAGTGGATGGTTAGTTACCAAAATGTTGAAGAGCTGAAGATAACACTTGCTAAGATATAGATAATATGTGGACGAGATCACCTGTTAATTCGACACAAATTCGTTAATCGAATGTTAAACTTTCAACAGGTCGGTACTGTATGTAGGAATACCTTCCTTTGTCGCTATTTACTTATTCTTTTCTAAATGATTAAATGAATACACATTAACCTTGTCCAGTATTGACAAAATGAATGTCTAATATTGATCCGTGACATTAAAATATGATAAGAAATATTAAAAATGGAGTGGTCAACAACCGCCAGGACGATGACGCAGTCAGGAGACCGACTTCTTTAGATACAGTACAGACCGGTCGAAAGTTTAACAATGAGCCAAAAAAGAGAGTTGAAGCTTATCTGTCTGTCGAGTGTCCGATTTATGGATACACGATGTAGCCAGTGATCTACTGTATTTCCATGAATTGAGTACACACGGTTTTTATTATTTATCTCTTTTAATTGAAAATGTTTCCATTAAACTATCAATTAAATGTATTTAAAATGCAATGACCTAACTAAATTATAACTTTAATTAAAAACATTATTGTTCAGTTCTCCTGTACATAGAGAAATTTTGCGAAAATTTTGGAAATTTTATCAAGTTTACACACCAATTGGGCCTCATTCAAAGTTACATTAGAGCATTTTGGGTCTGCAGGTAGGTCATTGTTGTTCGGGTAGGTGTGATCATCATGAATATCCCAATCATGACATAACGTTTATAGTTGTTCGAAGAAGGTACAGAGGGATAATTTTGACAAAGTCATATTTTTGTTTTATTAAAATATTGCTCTATATGTACAGAATTAAGTTCACTTTTTCATGAATGAAAAATATTTTTTCCTATTAGGTCAGTATATTTTGTATTAAGTTTTGACTATTTTTTTGTGAATTTGTCGGAAAATATGACTTTATTCTTGAATTTTTCATGTGCGCTGAATTTGTGGAATTACAGTAAAAGTGGCCGACTGGATAGAAAGCAGAAATAAAGACTGACGACAAGAGGCCGTGATGAGGTGTCAATCCTGCACTAAATCCTTAGATCTATGTTAAACTTTCGACAGATCTGTGCTGTAAGTAAATAAAATGTTTTGTGTAATCCTTTGATAAGGAAACACTCAATCAATTTCTGTACTGTCACGTGCTACTTTCAAATATTTATGAAATAATGCCGCATTGCAAGTCGCACATGGAAATCGAAATAATGTTTTCAAAAGTAGCACATAACAATCGAAAAAGTGTATTCGAAAGTAGCACATGACAATTGAAATAAGACATTCAAAAGTAGTCGACATGACAATCAAATGTTCATTGTACATTGCTGGGTCACCGTTTAAATCAGTAATTGAATTAATTATGAAATTTTGCTGTTGAATAAAATTCATTTGGCCCAGGTATAGCACTCTTCACAACTCGGCCGATTCCGTAACATTTCGTTCTACTGAGCGACGGTTTTCTGAAATCCACGAAAAACTACCGAACCAACTTAACAGGGCACATATTGAGATAGACTCGAAACTTTGAACTATTTGGCGCTGGCTAGAACAACCGCTACTATAAAAAGGGAAAGAACGCCACTCGTAACAATTCGGCAGATTCCGTAACTATTCGTCCTAGCGAGGTTTGACGAATACTATGAACAACCACCAGACTAACTACAATGTAATCGACAGAAACAAGACACATATTGGCAGTGACGTAGCCAGGAAAACATTATATTAGTGTGCAAGCCTGGTGCCAGTGCGTTCACGCGAGGAGGGTCCGGGAGTATGCTCCCCTGAAAATTTGGAAAAAAAACCAGAAACAAAAACTAGTGATTTTTTCCTTTTTTTCTTGCTTGATTTTTTTCCATGTCCACAGGTTGTCAATGCAGAAAGACGTTTGTATATTGTAAATGACAATTGACAAAATGACAAATGACATATTGGATTTTTTTAAATATAAAAAATATGTGCAAGCACAGGATTATTGGCTTATATGCACGCTACGCCAATGATTGGTATAAACCGCCCAAACAATTTTTGCGAGATAACTGTTGATAGTAGTGCGTAAATTTATTATATTTACACACCCACTTATTTATTTATTTATTTATTTATTTATTTATTTATTTATTTATTTATTTATTCATTCATTTATTTATTTACATTCACACACCTACTCTGCTTATCATCTAACAAAGTAAATATTACAACAGCTATATTGTTGTGATTGTTATTATTATTATTATTATTAGTTAGTTAGTTAGTTAGTTAGTTAGTTAGTTAGCCAATCTATTTTATTTATCTGCCCTTTTCATATAAGAGAAAAAATGTATTTACATTAAGTACTTTTTTACACTTTTTTAGAATCTACTTTTTCTGCTTTTGTTTCTTATATTCTTATATTCACACATCTATCTATTTATTTATTTATTTATTTATTTATTTACTTAATTATGTAATTACATTAATTACCTACTTACACTTTTTAGTATCTTCTTTTTCGGTTTTTGTTTATTATATTCCTATTTTCAAACACCTATTTATTTATTTATCTATTTACATTAATTACATATTTACACTTTTTAGTATCTTCTTTTTCTGTTTTGTTTCTTATATACCTATATTCGCATACCTATTTATTTACTTATTATTTGTGTATTTACTTACTTATTTAAATATTTATTTATTTATTTAATCGCTATTTATTTACATATTAATTAATTATTTATTCTTGACTTTATTAGTTAAGTAAGCTCCTTATATGTTTTGTAATGTATTGTATCCAGGGAGACTGGTTAATATAAGAGTTTCACTCTTGTTCCGGAATCCCCTTTTTGTCTATTTGATGAAATGTTATTGTTCATGTATATATTTATTGAAATAAATATCGTTTAAACTAACAATTTTGAACTATATGACAATGGCTAGCATTATTAAGCACATCACTCTCCACAACTCTTTTACCTTACGTTCGATGAAACTTGACGAAAACCACGTTTATCGCTGAGTTTGTTTGCTGGTGTTAAATTGTGGTTTTCGGTAAACGTCGCTGAATCACCACCAGTGTTGTTTTCGAGTTATTTTGTAGGGATATTTTCATCAAAGTTGCGATAACCGACAAAACAAAAAATATGTGGAAAATATGAAAAGAAATTTGGTAAGTGCAGCCAGATCGGAGATACTGGAGAAAACCGGAGTACCTGAGGAATAAACGCCTATCGTCGGCAGGCGAACTGACAAGCTTTCTCACACTAGGATCTGTCCCGATTAGATAGTGGAAAAAGCGGAGTGTCCGGAAAAAATCTTCGGAAGCGAAGTGACAAACTTTATATAAAAATAATAATAATAATAATTATAGTAATAATAATAATAATAATAATAATAATAATACAGTCCAACCTGCCTTAAAGACCACCTCTATATAAGGACCACCTGGTTACAAAGGCCAGTAGAATTGTATCCCAATAGTTCTTTATCAATATTATTTGAACCTGTATATATAGGCCACCTGCCCATAAAGGCAATTTTTACTCGTTCTCATGGGTGGTCTTTAAAGGCAGGTTTGACTGTAATAATAATATTTTTGTATGATGGCTTATTTTGAATGACCCAATCTTAAAATTTCTTACACGAGGCACGAGGATCTAACTATTCTAGGCGGCGAAAAGGCGCTGTGAGCCGCTTTAGACCACTATACCACCGTAAACCTTAAATTACACAATTGTAATAATAGACATACTTCTCTGACTCAGTCCTAACGTGTACCAGTGTATATAAAACTTTAATTGTAAAAAATGATCAATTTACCTTTATATTAACCTTTGTAAATTAAAAAAAAAATCAGTCGCAAATATTTTTCTTTTATTTACATTAAAAAATATCTAGAATAAATTTTACATGACATTATCTAGTCATAGAAAACAAATCGAGTGTATGAGAGAGAAAAAAATAATCGAGCCATTAGACACTTAATGAAATATGTCGATTTGAAAAGAAAATTAATGTATTAATACATAAAACTCATATCGCAGCCTTTTTTGTTTTTTACGGCAGCGTTGAAGAGTCAAAATAACGAAATTACATATTATACCAGTTATAATATTGCAGCAATAGACGGCCGTTTCGGAAAACAATTCCTCATTCCTGCTTATAAAGGCCAGTAGAATTGTATCCCAATTGTTCTTTATTTGTGTTATTTGAACCTGTGTATAAAGGTCACCTGTCCATAAAGGCCATTTTTACCAGTTTCATGGGTAACATTTATAGACAGATTTGACTGTAATTACATATTATACCAGTTTTGATATTGCAGCACTAGACGGTCGTTTTGGAATACCATTCCTCATCAGTAGCGCTTGGACCAAATTTATGAAACCAAAAACTTGTTTTCAAGATTTTGAAAAGAACCTCACAGGACCAAAATACAAGAAAATATTCGTTCGAACGAATTACAGTACAGACCTGTCGAAAGTTTAACACTAAACCAACAAATTAGGGCCATATCAGTTGCCCATCTCGACCCCTCGTTAGTCGTATTTCGACAGCTGTTGATAGTCGGCCGTTTGGGAAAGCCTTGACGCATTTCGTTAGATAGGTGTTAGCTCTCGCCAGATCTGTACTAAAGCTAAATCGTTTCCCAGGAATTAGAAAAATCGTTCGAACGAATTAGCTGGATTGGTGGAACGACTTACTGATCAGTATTTTGTTCGAAAAATATTTATCATTTGGCCCTCCTACGTCTCCATATGTTTTTATTTCTCTTACTTTGAAATAAAAATTAATCAACTTTATTTTTTTAGTTGAAAAAAAACCCGAACAATAGAAAAATGAAGACTTGTCTGATAAAATAATCGCTCAGGTTTCTTTGATGAAATAAATGTTTAAAATTGAAAACATGTCCGATAATTTGATAGTTGAAATGGGCGTGGGGCATTTTGAATTTTTCGCAAATATCTTTTTTTTTATTTAACACGAAATACCTGTCTAAAATTACAAAGCTAGAATTAATATAAGATTTATGTAAAACTATTTTTGATAATCGTGTATAAATCTACAAATATCATTTTTCGTTTGGTATTTTGTAAAAAAAAAAGTTTCATTTTAATTAAAAAAAATAGACTCTACTGGTAAATTTAAAGTACAATACAGTCGTGTCGAAAGTTTATCACGGGTAGTAGTTGAGTAATGGTGTTATACGCCCCAGTCAAGAATATTTCACTTATATCGAGACGGAAATAGATAGGAAATTGATTGTAGGTATTGGCCTAATGTGAATGAAGGTCATAGGTTCAAAGGTCAAAGTCATAGATGCAAACAAATGTGATTGGAATGAAAGTGCTTTATGTTCAAATCATTTATTTATTTACTTTTATTTAAACAGATTAGAGTGGAGTAATGATGTTTTACACCAAAGTCAAGATTCTTTCACTTATATCGAGGCAGTCAGACCAGGGATGGTGGAGGAAACCAGAGCGCCCTGAGAAAACCAACAACCTCTGGCAAATGAAGTGACAAACGTTCTCACAATTGAATCTGTTCCTAATAAGTAATCGGACTCAAACCCAGCTATAGGTTGTAAGGATTGTTGAATGTTGCTTAATGTTGCATCAACAATTTTTCAGCTATTCGCGACGATAACAACTTTATTTATCTTTATGGATAAATCTATGAACAAGTTCATGTATGCATGTGAAGTGATAGTGTGTTTTATATGGTCTGCCTTGTACAAGCGCGTACTCGGGGCGACTTTAAGGTGCTAACTCACCGAGTCAGTACGCCGCAGACAAGCGCGCCACTCCGCCAGTGACATTATACTGACACCTGGTAAACCAGTAAAGGTCAACGGCAAGGGAAATTCATGACACTGGGTGAACCAGTAAAGGTCAACGGCAAGAAAAATTAACTTTCCCATATGTGGTCTGAGCGGGACTCAAAAACACAGCGGTGAGAAACCTTTAATTTGTAGACTGACGTTGTATCCATTAGGCGCGACATGTGTGTTGTGAGGGAAACTGTGTTTTATACGCCGGTGCTTTAGACAACTAGCAAACATAGAGTCAGCTTAAACAATGAGGTTTCATAATTATTCTGTTGACCATGTACTGTACAGTGCACCACTTCGATAGTTCTGTTGACAAAGTGCACACTTCGTATGTGGGGGTTGTAGGTTCGAACTCCGACAGGGTCTGACCAAGACTTTTATTAGACTTGGTATTTAGGAATGAAAGTCGCAAGGTTCTATTAAAGAGACACTAAAAACGAATCACTGTGCCACGGCAGTCGTAACACTTTAAAGAATCCTCCCTGCATATTACCCTGATCTAAGCCCACTGCAAAGGTGAAAATTTTGGCCACTTCACACCTATAGCCAGTGCAATACTGGAGGCAGCCATTAATTTATCTATACAACACAAGCCTGTCAAAATTGTAACTATAAGCTGACAATTTAGTGCTGAATCGACGTCTAATTATCAGACACTAGGTAGCTATATATCAACAGCTTTACGGCAGCTAGCATTTATCCATCTCTCGGCAGCTTTCGACCACTAGCAATCAATACCTCGGTCACTCGACATTCGATCTCAGTGTTAAATATCCGACAGGTCTGTACTGTACATAGAGTCAAAGATTATGACCATTCATACATCTTCTGTAAAAAGGTCTATTCCATGATGGGTGTTTGTTAATTTTCTTTCTTTCTTTCTTTCTTTTGCTACTTACGTTACTTTTGTCTATTTCATTACTTTGGTTTTATTTAGGCGATTTAAACCAGCAGAGAGATAGCCGGACATAGAACAGGGATAGCCCTGACAAACTGAGAGACCAGAAGTCAAGATGACATTTTTATATTGTTTCCTTGAAAAAAGTTTGCCAGTTCGCTTGTTCAATTATTTTCACCAGGTACTCCCGTTTCCTCCACATTTTCAAACTTTATCTTTTTGGTTCGATATAAGTGAAAGAAGCTTGACTAGGTGTTAACACCATTAACACCACCACTACCACCAAAGGATAACTTTCGCAATGCAGTCAGTTATAATCAAAGGGAACTGACTCTAACTTAAACAAGTTTACACGAGGTATACAGAGTTATTTCCCTTGCTCTAATTAACATTAATACAACCGTTTATCTCTGAAATACGATGATCGATATCATACGACACGTTGCATTTCTTGTAGAATAATAACATTAGAGGCCAGGAATATGACAAGTGACAATAGAAACTTGGTAATTACAAAATACATGCACATTTGTCTTTCACAAGGCAATAATTAAGATTATTATACCTCACATATATTAAAACACTTTTCATTGGATGTTTTCCAATCACATGACATGTAATAAATGAGATGTTTCCCACAGAATCACTGTCAGCGTGTGACAACCTCTCACAGCCATGTGATAACCTCTCACCAGCCATGTGATAATACTATTATCACCCGGTGATAACCCGGTACAAGGGAAATAACTCGTACAACAGAACTGTGTTGTCATTTGGTAAACAATAACAATGGCAGCCAGTCGTTTTTTGCAGTTCGTCGGAAGCGGACTTGGAATTAATTATGTGTGATAAAGATGCAGAAAACACAAAAAGGGTCACATAAGCTTCAGTGAAAATACTGGAAATGTATTTGATGGAAACAGAATGAGAGTTAAACCTAGATCTTACTCCCAAAAGACCCATGCACAGCTACTGTGGAATCTTCGTATGCAGGCGAGCGTAAAAGGGTTGAAAGTGTAAACTGGTAGCGTTTAATTTAATTTAAAATTTAAATATTGTTTGTGTCATTTTACATGGTAAGCTTTGTTTCGGTATAATAAAATAATAATTGCCCTCTAGGTATGTGGACATCCAGAATTGTCACCCGACAGAAGGGTTGTCACCCGAGGCATTTTATTTACATCAGTCAGTGCGACTAAACACACGAAAACAACACACACATACCGTCCGATCACCATTGACAACCCTTCCAGTTCTCCGATTTGGGACGGACAGCATGTCCATATGTTTTAGACAGATATATATATGTTCCCCTAAAATGTTGTGCCGTAATAAACTGATGTGTCCCCCACCCATTATATGTATCTTTTTAGTACAAATTCAATAAACAGTTTTGGTTCCAATAAAGAATCCTGACTGGGGCCCAATATATTAGATTGTCAGATTCGACAGTAATTCGTTAGCTTAGTTTAAAACTTTCGACAGACCGGTAGTCTGAATACATTTGGCCTTATTCTATCAAATTATGACAAGAATCATATTTTAAACTTAACTAAATTTATTTGTTAATAACATTAACAACATTTAAATACACAATATAAATACAAATAAAACGGCGGTTTATAATTATACAATTTTTAACATCATAACATTATAATATTGGCGGCATATAAACTATATAATTAACAAACATACAATATTGGTATTTATTATATAATTAATAAATTCCATCTTTATGATTGGCTAAAACGGTAACATGTGACCATTGGATCTCACGTCATATGCCACGGATTTTCCGGTCGCCTCGATCAATATTTATTTTTCCGGTGAATATCACACCATATACAACCACTAAAAAGTCCATAATTGTATAATATCACAATTACATGTACTACTACTACTACTACTATATATTAAGTACTACTACAATACTATATGAAAGTGTCACACATGTAGATAACAACTAAAAACACTTAAATGTACAGATTAAGCTAAATCACCAGCCACTTGGGCTTACGAAACACTAAAAAAATATTAGTTGTAATGTGCTTTCAATCAAATGATAACACTGGCACTGCATAACCATTGAACGGTTTAGAAATGGACAACTTCCAATGCTATGCAAAAAAACTGAATAATAATGTGCGCTAGCTAGCGCGTTATGGTGTTTGCTTTGCAAGACGAAGGAAATTACAACACTAAAAGTGCTATTTCTAGACAGTTAAATGGTTATATTTACATTTCATATATTTTTTCTAACCTTAAAGCTACCGCTTATACGTGATGTATGTCCAGTTACTGGAACAGCCAGAACAAATGATGTCACATGTGTTGTGTATTCATGATTATAAGCAAATAATGTGATTAAAACCAATGAAAAAGTAAATAAGTATAATGAACATGTTGTGAACCTCAGTGACGAAATACAAAATGATTTAAATTGCACATCTTTTTTACACTTATTTACATACAATGGCATATACAATATCTTTATACATTTGAAAAATAAAGCATTAAATTTATTTCTTACATAGCGCGGTAGTTGTACATGTAAACTATGAACGACAAATATTTGGATTATGTTTCATACATTTTATGATAATTACAACACACACACACACACACACACACACACACACACACACACACACATATATATATAACATTTTTTCTGTAAAATCATAAATTTTCGTGACGTCTCAAATAGCGATCAATTCGAGGGATTTATTCGTTTTTGACGGATTTGTACCATAAACCGGTTAAACGGACGTATAAAATGAAAAGGTCAAATTAAACGGATTTTCCCATTTTTACTGGTTTTTTAATTAAAAGTACTAAACATCAAGTTGTTATATGGGAATTGTATATTTAAACGATAAAAAAGTACTTAAATCAGTGGCAACCGTGCGCACTAAAAATGTACCGATATCGACAAATAAATAAATTTGATTGGTCAGCCTGGAAATTATACATAACAAACTTATATTACTTTACACAGTGAATACAAATGATAAGTTTTTAAACCCTCAAAATGGCATTTTCTTAGGACCACGGAAATTGAATTCGACACCACGGAAATTAATGATTTCGAAAGTATAAAAAACGTAATTAAATTAAAGTTCTTGGAATAAAATAAATCATAGTGCTAATGTTCATAATATTTACCTTATACAAGTATATCATACACACAACACAAAACTCAAGAAAGACATTAATTATGTACAGGTCACAATTTGCGAGTCTTAACCACATGTAAAAGTACTTAGCTTCAAATTCTCGTTTCGGCCATGTTTTTTATAATCAGCTTCGGTGTCAAATACAAATGCTGATGTGGATCGAAGAACTAAATCAACAGCAAGAAATTCCAAATGCAACTGTTACTCACTTCTAAATCAACACGCTATAATCTCCAATTTTGTTCTAACATGGTCCGACTTTCCTCCATCATGCTTCCATCTAACTCAAACATAAAGCAAGTACCGCGCATTGTTTTAAACTGTTATTGAATTGGTTGAAATATTTCGTTTCTCTGATATCACCTTCACTGCGGAAATGGTTCACCAGTAGAACACTTTGGTATGAACACACTTAACTTCCCGTTATCCTTCCACTGACTTGACACATTTTTCACATCCGTACCCTCCGCTAACTGATAACTATGTCTCACCTCGTGTTCGGTAGTATCCCTCAGGTTGTGTTTTGCAGTTATATTCAATGTCTGTCCACTCACCGATACAACAACTTCATCCCTCAAGAATTCTTTTAAATTTATCTTAATAATTTTACCCAGTTTCGTATTTTTTACAATTTGTTTATGTTGTAATATTTGTTTCTTCTTCAATTTCTTGATTTTGTTTTTTCCTTTATGATGGTGTTTTCGTAGTCTGCTATGGCTGCGATGTCGTCTGTTGTCACCAAAATGTCCACGCTTCATTCTACGCCTATGTCCATTACTGTAATGATCACAGTCTGACGAATCGCTACTTGAACTTGACGATGACGAACTCGACGACGAAGTTGAGGAAACTGACATCGATCTTCTTCTTTCGATGACATCAACAATTTCAACAATACTTTCCTCGGTATCCATCATTTAATCAATGTATAATCTTACCTTGATGTGTCGTCTGTAAAGGCTTAGCCAGCTATATAGATAAATACCATGAGTTGCTTCTCTTTATATATACCTTTTTGCAATACGTATAGTATACGATATTAAATACGTTATCTGACGTTCAGTATAAAGATAGTATGGGTAAACAACTTTGACCTGTCTCCTTGATCTTTAATTTGAATATAAATTATGGCCAAGTATATGTATATAAAAAGAACACATGTATTGGTTTCGTCTAGATAACGTGGAAGATTAAACATATGTATTGTACACGTATTACCAGCGAATCCCAAGATTATCTATATATTAGGTACATCATCCTAAACGAAAGGTCATGCGGATAGGTCATTGTTGTTTTCTTATGTTGAGATAACATACGTAGGGCATACAATTTTAAATCGTGTATTTGAGGCTATAATTACGTACAGAAAACGAACATTATCTGTCATTTACCTAATATAGAATAACACTAATACCAACTCACAGAGAACTGTAAAAGGCCCATCCGAGGTGGGGGAGTCGTGATCACTGTTCCTTCGTGTATCGACAGTAAGGGGACAATGTTCCTCCACTGGTAGTACATCCCATTTTTTCTGTATATTATCAATGTATCTCTACTCACAATAATTTTGTAAATATTTCTAAAATGCCGATTGTAATTGAAATCAAAAACAAACATACCAATCCATGACCCAATCACAATCCAGCAGTAAATTAAAAACTTTGAAACTGACGAGTTAAACACGTAAACTTCCACTAGGGAAGTGAGGACGGGCTTTCTGGAAGGTTAAGCACTCCTTTTTAGAATTAGAAATAATTGCAAGCAATTGAAACAAACATGTAACCAATAAAATTATAATCAATTTATGTCTAAATCACAACCAAAAGCAAAGTAAAAACTTTTAAAACTGGAAAATTAAGATTAGCCTGTTAACCGCCACCAGGGAAATGAGAATGCTAAAAGAAACACTCGACAAGGAAATGACAGACTTATTCCTGATTCTGAGTTTGGATGATTGCAATGCTATATTGTGTATAGCAGTTTGGTTATAGTATATTGAGTGTCCAAACCGCCCGACTTAATGTCTATATAGTAGGTGGTCCATAAATACACGTAATTACATAATCATATGTAGAAATTACGAATATTTAAGTAAAAAATATAAACCAACAACAACTGGTATGTTTTTGTAGCAACAAACAATTTAAAAAACATATATTTTTGTGTTTATTGCATTTCTATTTTTATAAATAAAACCAAATTAAAAAATGAATAGTATAAAAGGTATTTGCCAGTATATATCATCAGGCCCCAGTTTCACAATCATTCCTTTGCTAAGATTTTCCTTAATTTAACTTTTGCAAAATTTCAAATCTTTATAGTTTTGTTAATTTTTAAGATATTCAGGAATTTAAGTTGACATTTTTAAGATCTTTTCTAGATAAAACATTTGCATTTAGTTTTGACAAAAATATTCACCAGTAGCTCCAAAAAGAGATTACCAAAATTTGTTAAATTTAAGTTAAGATAAATCTTAATTAAGGAATGATTGTGAAACTGGGCCTGACCTTTATTTTTTAAAATTTATAGGGCAGGTACATTTATGTATAGGAAACACATATATTTATTTCGTCCACAAAACGTGTAAACGCTGTTTTTAAAGAGTACACACTGCATGACGTTTTTATAAACAGAGAATCCTAAGAATACCCATGTATTTGGTGAATCATCCTCAACGAGAGGTCAAGCGGACAGGTCAATTATTTTTCCTATGTTAAGATAGCATGCGTAGGACAAACGATATTAAATTGTGTATTATATGTTATAAATACGTACGAAAGACCAACAGTATTTGTCATTTACTAAATATAGAATAACACAAATACAAAATCACAGAGAAATGTGATAGAATGATTTCAAGTGACCCATTCGAGGTGGGTGGGGGGGGGGGGGGAGTCGCGATTACAGTTCCTTCGTGTATCGACAGTAAGTGGCAATGTTCCTCCACTGATAGTACATCCCATTTTTCTGTATATTATCACTATATCTCTACTTACAATTATTTTGTAAATATTCTAACCTGCTGATTGTTATTGCAATAAAAAACAAACATATCAATCCATGACTAATCACAATCTAGAATAATGAAAAAACTTTGAAACTGACGAGTTAGGTTAAACACGTTAACTTCCACCATGGAAGTGAGGACGAGATTTTCTGATGAAACCAAAAAGGCAAAAACTTTTATTAGGATGTTTGGTCACATAAAGTTGTTATAAGATTATCATAACGACGGTTGACATTCCATTGTCTTTTTATAGCACAGCAGCCACGTGTGACAACCAAAGTCTTATGCTATTTACGTTACTTTTGTGCCTGTATTTCATGAACCGAGTTTTATTTAGACGATACAAATGACAGAGGATTAACCCTGATAAATTTCTGAGAGACCGGAAAAGAATTTTTATTGTTTCTGTGAAAAAGTTTGTTGGTTCGATTGTCAAAGGTCGATGGTTTTCTTCAGACACTCCAGTTTTCTCTTTCTTTTTATAGTGATCCATTTGGCTTGATGTAAGTGAAAGAATATTGACTGGGTGTTAAACACCATTGCAGATCACCAACACCGCCACAGGACTGTTCTAAAGGTTGTGGGTATAACCAAAGGGAACTAACTCTAACTTAATCAAGTTAACACTAGCAATACAGAGTTTGGTTCTCTTGCTCTAAACAACATTCGCACTGTATGATTTTACATCTGTGCTCCAGATGGAATAAAATAATTTACATTTTATCTCTAAAATACGATGGCCAATAATAGCCGTCAAGTTTAATTAGTTATGTAGATGTCGATATTTATTTTCGGTCGATTAAGTACATGCACTCTTGAATCAAGTAAGGGATCTCGGTAGGCGAGTGATCATTTACCGATCATGATATCGCTTATCTCATAGTTTCAAATCTCGCTGTGATAGATCATACTGTGAGATTTTTTCAGTTCTTTGCCAAAGTTTGTGGTTTTCTCTGGGCACTTCGATTGCATTCACCTTCCAAGAACTGACCGTCTCGATATAAGTGAAAGAATCCTGATTGGGGTTCAAAACGCCATTACCCTAATTCATTTAACTTTGGAGAAAATTATCCCTCATAATCTTATTAAGACTTAGCTTTGATAATCTAAATGGTTTATGATAGCGTTGCTTATTGACAAGCACAATACAGACCTGTCAAAAGTTTAACACTCGGCTAACGAAAAGGAATAGAAAAGTAAACTCGGATGTCGACTGATCGAAATATGGATACTAAATAGCCGCAACAGTTGCTAAGGATTAGGTGACGAGGGAGCGAAACGAACACTAAATTCGTTAACTTAGTCATAAGCTTTTCACTAACCTGTACAGTACGCAAACTGATGCAACTACCGTAAAGAAACACTGAGCTACCGGAAAAGAAAAGATGTTCGGCTGGCGATTCACCGAGATATGGAAGACTAGCGACAGGAAAGCTGCTGTTGGACCATAGAGTGAGTTATGGTGTTTAACGTCCCAGTCAAGAATATTTCACTTATATCGAGACGTCGCCAACTATAGGCGAAGGTGTAGAAATTTTGCCTGTGCGTTGCGCTGATGGCATTATACAACAAGGTCTTTAGCGTACCAAGCCCACGGGACCTCGCTTATTTTAAGTTCCCATTCGAAAGAACCGTAACTTTCATTTCGTAATGCCGAGTGCTTGGCGAAAGAACAGTCTCTACCCACTTTCAAGTCTTGGGTCAGACCCGGCCGGGACTCGAACCCACCGTCTCCCACTTACGGAGCGAGCACTCTACCAACTGAGCTACCGCAGTGGTTGAGCTACAGAGAGCAGTTGCAGATATATATAGCTCACTAGGGACCAACATTAGCTGTCAGATTCGACAGTAATTCGTTAGCTTAGTTTAAAACTTTCGACAGTCCGGTACTCTGAATAAATTTGGCCTTATTCTATCAAATTATGACAAGAATCATATTTCAAACTTAACTAAATTTATTTCTTAATAACATTAACAACATTTAAATGTACAATATAAATACAAATAAAATGGCGGTTTATAATTATACAATTTTTAACATCATAACATTATAATATTGGCGACATATAATTAATATATATATATATATATATATATATATATATATATATATATATATATATATATATATATATATGTCACAGTATAATTAACAATTACATGCACTACTACTACTACTGCTAAAATACTATATGAAAGTGTCACACATTTAGATAACAACTAAAAACACTTAAATGTACAGATTAGCCACTTAGGCTTACAAAACACTAAAAAAAATTAAAAATTATATTAAAAAAAAAACAAAAACAAAAACAAAAACTGAATAATGTGCGTTAGTAAGCGCGTAATGATAGTTGCTTTGCAAGACGAAGGAAATTACAACACTAAAAGTGTTATTTCTAGACAGTTAAATGGTTATATTTACATTTCATATATTTTTTCTAACCTTAAAGCTACCGCTTATACGTGATGTATGTCCAGTTACTGGAACAGCCAGAACAAATGATGTCACATGTGTTGTGTATTCATGATTATAAGCAAATAATGTGATTAAAACCAATGAAAAAGTAAATAAGTATAATGAACATGTTTGTGAACCTCAGTGACGAAATACAAAATGATTTAAATTGCACATCTTTTTTACACTTATTTACATACAATGGCATATACAATATCTTTATACATTTGAAAAATAAAGCGTTAAATTTATTTCTTACATAGCGCGGTAGTTGTACATGTAAACTATGAACGACAAATTTTGGATTATGTTTCATACATTTTATGATAATTACAACACACACACACACACACACACACACACACACATATATATATATATATTATATATAAATATATATATATATATATATATATATATATATATATATATATATAACATTTTTTCTGTAAAATCATAAATTTTCGTGACGTCTCAAATAGCGATCAATTCGAAGGATTTATTCGTTTTTGACGGATTTGTACCATAAACCGGTTAAACGGACGTATAAAATGAAAAGGTCAAATTAAACGGATTTTCCCATTTTTACTGGTTTTTTAATTAAAAGTACTAAAAATCAAGTTGTTATATGGGAATTGTATATTTAAACGATAAAAAAGTACTTAAATGGCAACCGTGCGCACTAAAAATGTACCGATCTCGACAAATAAATAAATTTGATTGGTCAGCCTGGAAATTATACATAACAAACTTATATTACTTTACACAGTGAATACAAATGATAAGTTTTTAAACCCTCAAAATGGCATTTTCTTAGGACCACGGAAATTGAATTCGACACCACGGAAATTAATGATTTCGAAAGTATAAAAAACGTAATTAAATTAAAGTTCTTGGAATAAATAAATCATAGTGCTAATGTTCATAATATTTACCTTATACAAGTATATCATACACACAACACAAAACTCAAGAAAGACATTAATTATGTACAGGTCACAATTTGCGAGTCTTAACCACATGTAAAAGTATGTAGCTTCAAATTCTCGTTTCGGCCATGTTTTTTATAATCAGCTTCGGTGTCAAATACAAATGTTGATGTGGATCGAAGAACTAAATCAACAGCAAGGAATTCCAAATGTAACCGTTACTCACTTCTAAATCTAAACGCTATAATCTCCAATTTTGTTCCAACATAGTCCGTCTTTCCTCCATCATGCTTCCATCTAACTCATACATAAAGCAAGTACCGCGCATTGTTTTAAACTGTTATTCAATTAGTTGAAATATCTCGTTTTTATGATTTAACCTTCACTGCGGAAATGGTTCACCAGTAGAACACTTTGGTATGAATACACTTAACTTCCCGTTATCCTTCCACTGACTTGACACATTTTTCACATCCGTACCCTCCGCTAACTGATAACTATGTCTCACCTCGTGTTCGGTAGTATCCCTCAAGTTGTGTTTTGCGGTTATATTCAAAGTCTGTCCACTCACCGAAACAACAACTTCATCCCTCAAGAATTCTTTCAAATTTATCTTAATTATTTTACCCAGTTTCGTGTTTTTTACACTTTGTTTATGTTGTAACTTTTGTTTCTTCTTCAATTTCTTGATTTTGTTTTTCCCTTTATGATGGTGTTTCCGTCGTCTGCTATGACTGCGATGTCGTCCGTTGTCACCAAAATGTCCACGCTTCATTCTACGCCTATGTCCATTTCTGTAATGATCACAGTCTGACGAATCAGTACTTGAACTTGACGACGACGAACTCGACGACGAAGTTGAGGAAACTGACATCGATCTTCTTCTTTCGATGACATCAACAATTTCAACAATACTTTCCTCGGTATCCATCATTTAATGAATGTATAATCTTACCTTGATGTGTCGTCTGTAAAGGCTTAGCCAGCTATATAGATAAATACCATGAGTTGCTTCTCTTTATATATACCTTTTTGCAATACATATATATGGCACGCCAATTGATGCAAAAATCAGCTAACCCTAGGATAGCTCAGCTATCTATAGGATAGCTGGCTGCTATCCTATAGATACCAGACCGTAACTCTCGATACCTGCAGGTATTGTGGGTTATAAATCAGCTATCTATGGGATAGCTGTCTGCTATCCTATAGATAGCTGGCAGCTATCCCATAGATACCTGCTGTTATCCCATAGATACCTGAATTAAAACCCCCAATACCTCCTGGTATTCTGAGATAGAAAATAGTTTTTCATTGAAAGCTGAGGTTTGTATGAATTACAAACTTCAAACCCCATTTTGCACCAGCTATCGGGAGTTGTAACTTTCTGTTATTCCTTAGATAGCCGATAGCCAATCAAAATCGTCCTTGCATCGTGCTGCGTTTGTCAGCACTGAAGCAGACAAACAAGTTACACTGGGGAATTTGGATATTTGTAGAAATTTCAACTAATGTCACGTATCAGGAACATTATTATGGGTTGATAAAATAATTTATCCATCACTTGTGTAAAGGTTTGAACGACTGGACAGCGTAGTAGCACGATTCAGTCAAATTATTTCCGATGTTTTCGAGTCATGCGAGTGTGGCTGTGTGTTGGTTGACATCGCATCTTGGCGAATTTGCAAAGAATATTCGATTGGAATATAATAAAATTTGGTAATTTGAACTATTTTCAACTGAGTATACATGCTCAAAACGCAATACTGAAGTTCGATTGTTTACTTTGGACCTCGATATGTCTTTCTCTCTCTCTCCAACCCCCCCCCCCCCGGCTTAGGGCATCGGGCACACAGTTTTTATAAGTAAAATCATAAAATCACACATGGTTTGATATCTGATATGGTTAAGACTTCCTTTTGTACCCTCCACTGGTGAAAAATTATTTTTGGCTGATGTTCACAGAAATATTCAAAATCTCGTGATTCTGTCATTTTTAGGCTTTTTCAGTCAAAATTAAAATATTAGTGGAAGGTACAAATGGAAGTTCCTCTTACCCAAGACAACTCGTACCCAACCCAAGACAATAATAATCTTATACCTATGCATTTTTTTTAACATCAAGACAACTCATACCCAACCTGAGACAACTTGTACCCAGAAAAACAATTAAATTAAGTTTTATTATTTTTTTAGAACTTAGTATTAGATCTAGATCTATAAGTATTAATTTTAACATTTAAGCACACAAATGTCAAAGTTTACAGTCGTCCTACAGGAATTAAGTTGACAAACTTGTGTGAAAAATATTAGCAGTAACATGAGTAAGTATTCTTGATCGATGAAAGAAATGGGTGGGGAAGGGGGTTTCTAGTTAAACTAATAACTTTGAAATGGTTAAATAACATCCTTTAAAAGATAAAAAATAATTTAAATATTATGAGATTAAAAAGAAATTTTATCAGTTTATTTCCTTCCATTGTTTTCTTGGGTATGAGTTATCTCAGGTTGGGTACAAATTGTCTTTGGGTATGAGATGTCTTGCGTACGAGTTATCTTAGTATTGGTATGAGTTGTCTTGGTATGGATACGAGTTGACCTGAGTGCAAGTTGTCTTGATACCACTAGTACTGGTCCCAATCCTCCAACATTTTTGGTCTCGGTTTTTACACCGATTTGGTGTTACCAAATTGTCCCACTAATAAACCAAATTATTTCTTTAAACCACTTTTTCCCCCAGCACTCCCCACTTTGTTAAAGCAGTATTTCAAGTTAACATGACTCAGGACAGATCTTAGCATGCGAAGCTGTATTCTGAGTACAACATGACTCAGGACAGATCTTGACTTAGGATGAGAAAGTTTGTCAAGTTACCAAATCGCCCCACTAATAAAACCAAATCATTTGACTTTAAAATACAAACTTGTCCCACTTTTTCCCCCAGCACTTCCCACTTTGTTAAAGCAGTATTTCGAGTTCAACATGACTCAGAACAGATCTAAGCATGAGAAGCAGTATTCCAAGTTCAACATGACTCAGGACAGATCTTGAGATGAGAAAGTTTGTCAAGTTCCCTTGCTGAAAGTAGATGGTTTTCTCCAGGGGCTCCAGTTTCCTATGCCATGCCCAAACTGGCTACATTGATATAAGTGAAATGATTTTTTCTGGGATATAAAACTCCATCACTTATTTTATCTTGCTCAGCCTGTTTCAATCCCTGTAACTGTAAGTGTCCCCTATAGCGACCACATGTGGTTGTCTACTCTTTTTCAAACGCTACAATGGTGTCTTTAGCATGCACAGAGACAAAAGACCTCGATTTTAAGTCTCATTCGAAAGACTACTTTAGTACTGAGCTTTTTACAACTCTTAGTAGTAAGGACAGGATATGAAAATCATCTCGGAATATTTCCAAGTCCAGAGTGAGTAGTGATGTGCCAATGATGGATTTAATCGACTATTGATCGAATTTGCCTACCGTAGATTTTAAGTGCTTGATTAAATTATTGAATAATTGATGATCGGTTCCCTTTTTAATGGGAAGAATCTATACACAGAAAACAAGAAATAACACAGGGATATGGCTGCTGCTCTTCCCAGTAGAAGGTTATCAGTGGCTGGTCTCCTGGATCTAAGACTATATATAGATGCAGGGTATGGTTATGTTTTAATTTTTTCCAAGTTATGTACACATGGCACAAGTGACATATAGTATACGATATTAAATACGTTATCTGACGTTCAGTATAAAGATAGTATGGGTAAACAACTTTGACCTGTCTCCTTGATCTTTAATTTGAATATAAATTATGGCCAAGTATATGTATATAAAAAGAACACATGTATTGGTTTCGTCTAGATAACGTGGAAGATTAAACATATGTATTGTACACGTATTACCAGCGAATCCCAAGATTATCTATATATTAGGTACATCATCCTAAACGAAAGGTCATGCGGATAGGTCATTGTTGTTTTCTTATGTTGAGATAACATACGTAGGGCATACAATTTTAAATCGTGTATTTGAGGCTATAATTACGTACAGAAAACGAACATTATCTGTCATTTACCTAATATAGAATAACACTAATACCAACTCACAGAGAACTGTAAAAGGCCCATCCGAGGTGGGGGAGTCGTGATCACTGTTCCTTCGTGTATCGACAGTAAGGGGACAATGTTCCTCCACTGGTAGTACATCCCATTTTTTCTGTATATTATCAATGTATCTCTACTCACAATAATTTTGTAAATATTTCTCAAATGCCGATTGTAATTGAAATCAAAAACAAACATACCAATCCATGACCCAATCACAATCCAGCAGTAAATTAAAAACTTTGAAACTGACGAGTTAAACACGTAAACTTCCACTAGGGAAGTGAGGACGGGCTTTCTGGAAGGTTAAGCACTCCTTTTTAGAATTAGAAATAATTGCGAGCAATTGAAACAAACATGTAACCAATAAAATTATAATCAATTTATGTCTAAATCACAACCAAAAGCAAAGTAAAAACTTTTAAAACTGGAAAATTAAGATTAGCCTGTTAACCGCCACCAGGGAAATGAGAATGCTAAAAGAAACAAACTCGACAAGGAAATGACAGACCTATTCCTGATTCTGAGTTTGGATGATTGCAATGCTATATTGTGTATAGCAGTTTGGTTATAGTATATTGAGGGTCCAAACCGCCCAACTTAATGTGTATATAGTAGGTGGTCCATAAATACACGTAATTACATAATCATATGTAGAAATTACGAATATTTAAGTAAAAAATATAAACCAACAACAACTGGTATGTTTTTGTAGCAACAAACAATTTATAAAACATATATTTTTGTGTTTATTGCATTTCTATTTTTATAAATAAAACCAAATTAAAAAATGAATAGTATAAAAGGTATTTGCCAGTATATATCATCAGGCCCCAGTTTCACAATCATTCCTTTGCTAAGATTTTCCTTAATTTAACTTTTGCAAAATTTCAAATCTTTATAGTTTTGTTAATTTTTAAGATATTCAGGAATTTAAGGTGACATTTTTAAGATCTTTTCTAGATAAAACATTTGCATTTAGTTTTGACAAAAATATTCACCAGTAGCTCCAAAAAGAGATTACCAAAATTTGTTAAATTTAAGTTAAGATAAATCTTAATTAAGGAATGATTGTGAAACTGGGCCTGACCTTTATTTTTTAAAATTTATAGGGCAGGTACATTTATGTATAGGAAACACATATATTTATTTCGTCCACAAAACGTGTAAACGCTGTTTTTAAAGAGTACCACTGCATGACGTTTTTATAAACAGAGAATCCTAAGAATACCCATGTATTTGGTGAATCCTCCTCAACGAGAGGTCAAGCGGACAGGTCAATTATTTTTCCTATGTTAAGATAGCATGCGTAGGACAAACGATATTAAATTGTGTATTATATGTTATAAATACGTACGAAAGACCAACAGTATTTGTCATTTACTAAATATAGAATAACACAAATACAAAATCACAGAGAAATGTGATAGAATGATTTCAAGTGACCCATTCGAGGTGGTGGGGGGGGGGGGAGTCGCGATTACAGTTCCTTCGTGTATCGACAGTAAGTGGCAATGTTCCTCCACTGATAGTACATCCCATTTTTCTGTATATTATCACTATATCTCTACTTACAATTATTTTGTAAATATTCTAACCTGCTGATTGTTATTGCAATAAAAAACAAACATATCAATCCATGACTAATATCAATCTAGAATAATGAAAAAACTTTGAAACTGACGAGTTAGGTTAAACACGTTAACTTCCACCATGGAAGTGAGGACGAGATTTTCTGATGAAACCAAAAAGGCAAAAACTTTTATTAGGATGTTTGGTCACATAAAGTTGTTATAAGATTATCATAACGACGGTTGACATTCCATTGTCTTTTATAGCACAGCAGCCACGTGTGACAACCAAAGTCTTATGCTATTTACGTACTTTTGTGCCTGTATTCATGAACCGAGTTTTATTTAGACGATACAAATGACAGAGGATTAACCCTGATAAATTTCTGAGAGACCGGAAAAGAATTTTTATTGTTTCTGTGAAAAAGTTTGTTGGTTCGATTGTCAAAGGTCGATGGTTTTCTTCAGACACTCCAGTTTTCTCTTTCTTTTTATAGTGATCCATTTGGCTCGATGTAAGTGAAAGAATATTGACTGGGTGTTAAACACCATTGCAGATCACCAACACCGCCACAGGACTGTTCTAAAGGTTGTGGGTATAACCAAAGGGAACTAACTCTAACTTAATCAAGTTAACACTAGCAATACAGAGTTTGGTTCTCTTGCTCTAAACAACATTCGCACTGTATGATTTTACATCTGTGCTCCAGATGGAATAAAATAATTTACATTTTATCTCTAAAATACGATGGCCAATAATAGCCGTCAAGTTTAATTAGTTATGTAGATGTCGATATTTATTTTCGGTCGATTAAGTACATGCACTCTTGAATCAAGTAAGGGATCTCGGTAGGCGAGTGATCATTTACCGATCATGATATCGCTTATCTCATAGTTTCAAATCTCGCTGTGATAGATCATACTGTGAGATTTTTTTCAGTTCTTGCCAAGTTTGGTTTTCTCTGGGCACTTCGATTGCATTCACCTTCCAAGAACTGACCGTCTCGATATAAGTGAAAGAATCCTGATTGGGGTTCAAACGCCATTACCCTAATTCATTTAACTTTGGAGAAAATTATCCCTCATAATCTTATAAGACTAGCTTTGATAATCTAAATGGTTTATGATAGCGTTGCTTATGACAAGCACAATACAGAACCTGTCAAAAGTTTAACACTCGGCACGAAAAGGAATAGAAAAGTAACTCGGATGTCGACTGATCGAAATATGGATACTAAATAGCCGCAACAGTTGCTAAGGATTAGGTGACGAGGGAGCGAAACGAACATAAATTCGTTAACTTAATCATAAACTTTTCACTAACCTGTACAGTACGCAAACTGATGCAACTACCGTAAAGAAACACTGAGCTACCGGAAAAGAAAAGATGTCGGCTGGCGATTCACCGAGATATGGAAGACTAGCGACAGAAGCTGCTGTTGGACCATAGAGTGAGTTATGGTGTTTAACGTCCCCAGTCAAGATATTCACTTATATCGAGACGTCGCCAACTATAGGCGAAGGTAGAAATTTGCCTGTGCGTTGCGCTGATGGCATTATACAACAGGGTCTTAGTGTGCCAAGCCCACCGTGACACGGGACCTCGTATTTTAAGTTCCGTTCAAAAGAACCGTGAATTCATTCGTAATGCCGAGTGCTTGGCGAAAGAACAGTCTCTACCCACTTTCAAGTCTTGGGTCAGACGGCCGGGACTCGAACCCACCGTCTCCCACTTACGGAGCGAGCACCTCTACCAACTGAGCTACCGCAGGTTGAGCTACAGATAGCAGTTGCAGATATATAGTCACTAGGGACCAACATTAGCTGTCAGATTCGACAGTAATTCGTTAGCTTAGTTTAAAACTTAGACAGTCCGGTACTCTGATTAAATTTGGCCTTATTCTATCAAATTATGACAAGAATCATATTTCAAACTTAACTAAATTATTTCTTAATAACATTAACAACATTTAAATGTACAAATAAATACAAATAAAATGGGCTTTATAATTATACAATTTTAACATCATAACATTATAATTGGCGACATATAATTAATATATATATATATATATAATATATATATATATATGTCACAGTATAATTAACAATTACATGCACTAGTACTACTACTGCTAAAATACTATATGAAAGTGTCACACATTTAGATAACAACTTAAAAACACTAAATGTACAGATTAGCCACTTAGGCTTACAAAACACTAAAAAAATTAAAATTATATTAAAAAAAAAAAACAAAAAAAACAAAAACTGAATAATGTGCGTTAGTAAGCGCGTAATGATAGTTGCTTTGCAAGACGAAGGAAATTACAACACTAAAAGTGTTATTTCTAGACAGTTAAATGGTTATATTTACATTTCATATATTTTTTCTAACCTTAAAGCTACGCTTATACGTGATGTATGTCCAGTTACTGGAACAGCCAGAACAAATGATGTCACATGTGTTGTGTATTCATCATTATAAGCAAATAATGTGATTAAAACCAATGAAAAAGTAAATAAGTATAATGAACATGTTGTGAACCTCAGTGACGAAATACAAAATGATTTAAATTGCACATTTTTTACACTTATTTACATACAATGGCATATACAATATCTTTATACATTTGAAAAATAAAGCGTTAAATTTATTTCTTACATAGCGCGGTAGTTGTACATGTAAACTATGAACGACAAATATTTGGATTATGTTTCATACATTTTATGATAATTACAACACACACACACACACACACACATATATATATATATATATATATATATATATATATATATATATATATATATATATATATATATAACATTTTTTCTGTAAAATCATAAATTTTCGTGACGTCTCAAATAGCGATCAATTCGAGGGATTTATTCGTTTTTGACGGATTTGTACCATAAACCGGTTAAACGGACGTATAAAATGAAAAGGTCAAATTAAACGGATTTTCCCATTTTTACTGGTTTTTTAATTAAAAGTACTAAAAATCAAGTTGTTATATGGGAATTGTATATTTAAACGATAAAAAAGTACTTAAATGGCAACCGTGCGCACTAAAAATGTACCGATCTCGACAAATAAATAAATTTGATTGGTCAGCCTGGAAATTATACATAACAAACTTATATTACTTTACACAGTGAATACAAATGATAAGTTTTTAAACCCTCAAAATGGCATTTTCTTAGGACCACGGAAATTGAATTCGACACCACGGAAATTAATGATTTCGAAAGTATAAAAAACGTAATTAAATTAAAGTTCTTGGAATACAATAAATCATAGTGCTAATGTTCATAATATTTACCTTATACAAGTAAATCATACACACAACACAAAACTCAAGAAAGACTTTAATTATGTACAGGTCACAATTTGCGAGTCTCAACCACATGTAAAAGTACTTAGCTTCAAATTGGCGATACGGCCATGTGGTTCACCTATCTCCGTCGGTGTCAAATACAAATGCTGATGTGGATCGAACAACTAAATCAACAGCAAGAAATTCCAAATGCAACTGTTACTCACTTCTAAATCAACACGGTATAATCTCCAATTTTGTTCCAACATGGTCCGACTTTCCTCCATCATGCTTCCATCTAACTCGTACATAAAGCAAGTACCGCGCATTGTTTTAAACTGTTATTCAATTGGTTAATAATATATCACCTCCACTGCGGAAATGGTTCACCAGTAGAACACTTTGGTATGAACACACTTAACTTCCCGTTATCCTTCCACTGACTTGACACATTTTTCACATCCGTACCCTCCGCTAACTGATAACTATGTCTCACCTCGTGTTCGGTAGTATCCCTCAGGTTGTGTTTTGCAGTTATATTCAATGTCTGTCCACTCACCGATACAACAACTTCATCCCTCAAGAATTCTTTTAAATTTATCTTAATAATTTTACCCAGTTTCGTATTTTTTACACTTTGTTTATGTTGTAACTTTTGTTTCTTCTTCAATTTCTTGATTTTGTTTTTCCCTTTATGATGGTGTTTCCGTCGTCTGCTATGACTGCGATGTCTGCAGTTGTCACCAAAATGTCCACGCTTCATTCTACGCCTATGTCCATTTCTGTGATGATCACAGTCTGACGAATCGCTACTTGAACTTGACGATGACGAACTCGACGACGAAGTTGAGGAAACTGACATCGATCTTCTTCTTTCGATGACATCAACAATTTCAACAATACTTTCCTCGGTATCCATCATTTAATGAATGTATAATCTTACCTTGATGTGTCGTCTGTAAAGGCTTAGCCAGCTATATAGATAAATACCATGAGTTGCTTCTCTTTATATATACCTTTTTGCAATACGTATAGTATACGATATTAAATACGTTATCTGACGTTCGGTATAAAGATAGTATGGGTAAACAACTTTGACCTGTCTCCTTGATCTTTAATTTGAATATAAATTATGGCCAAGTATATGTATATAAAAAGAACACATGTATTGGTTTCGTCTAGATAACGTGGAAGATTAAACATATGTATTGTACACGTATTACCAGCGAATCCCAAGATTATCTATATATTAGGTACATCATCCTAAACGAAAGGTCATGCGGATAGGTCATTGTTGTTTTCTTATGTTGAGATAACATACGTAGGGCATACAATTTTAAATCGTGTATTTGAGGCTATAATTACGTACGGAAAACGAACATTATCTGTCATTTACCTAATATAGAATAACACTAATACCAACTCACAGAGAACTGTAAAAGGCCCATCCGAGGTGGGGGAGTCGTGATCACTGTTCCTTCGTGTATCGACAGTAAGGGGACAATGTTCCTCCACTGGTAGTACATCCCATTTTTTCTGTATATTATCAATGTATCTCTACTCACAATAATTTTGTAAATATTTCTAAAATGCCGATTGTAATTGAAATCAGAAACAAATATACCAATCCATGACTCAATCACAATCCAGCAGTAAAGCAAAAACTTTGAAACTGGCGAGTTAGGTTAAACACGTAAACTTCCACTAGGGAAGTGAGGACGGGCTTTCTGGAAGGTTAAGCACCCCCCTTTTAGAATTAGAACAATTTTGAGCAATTGAAACAAACATGTAACCAATAAAATAATAATCAATTTATGTCTAAATCACAATCCCAAAGCAATGTAAAAAATTTTAAAACTGGAAAATCAAGATTAGCCTGTTAACCTCCGCCAGGGAAATGAGGCTGCTAAAAGAAACAATCTCGACAAGAAAATGACAGACATATTTCTGATTCTGACTTTGGACGATTACAATACTATATTGTGTCTAGTAGTTTGAGGTCCAAACTGCCCGACTTAATGTGTATATGATAAGTGGTCCATAAATACATGTAATTACATAATCACATGTAAAAATTATAACTATTTCAGTGATAAAAAAATAAACCAACAACAACTGGTATGTTTTTGTAGCAACAAACAATTATTAAAACATATATTTTTGTTTTCATTGCATTTCTATTTTTATAAATAAAACAAAATTAAAAAATGAATAGTATAAAAGGTATTTGCCTGTATATATCATCAGGCCCCAGTTTCACAATCATTCCTTAGCTAAGATTTTCCTTAACTTAACTTTTGCAAAATTTCAAATCTTTATAGTTTTGTTAATTTTCAAGATATTCAGGAATTTAAGGTGAGATTTTTAAGATCTTTTCTAGATAAAACATTTGCATTTAGTTTTGACAAAAATATTCACCAGTAGCTCCAAAAAGAGATTACCAAAATTTGTTAAATTTAAGTTAAGGAAAATCTTAGTTAAGGAATGATTGTGAAACTGGGGCCTGACCTTTATTTTTAAAATTTTAATGGCGGGTACATTTATGTATAGGAGACAAAGATATTTATTTCGTTTACAAAACGTGTAAACGCTATTTTTAAAGAGTAGACACTGCATGACGTTTATATAAACAGCGAATGCTAAGACTACCCATGTATTTGGCGGATCCTCCTCTATGAAAGGTCAAGTGGACAGGTCAATGTCGTTTTCCTATTTAATATAGCATACGTAGAACAAACGATATTAAATCGTATATTCTACGTTCTAATTACGTACAGAAAACGAATATTACCTGTCATTTACCTAATATAGAATAACACCAATACAAAATCACAGAGAAATGTGATAGAATGATAGATGATAAGTGACCCATCCGAGGGGTTTAGTCTCACTTAGCATACATTTTAAAAAATCATAGTCTCACTTAGCATACATTTTAAAATTGCCAAATTTTACCTGAGACATGTACACCTGGCTATAGTCTATTTCCTAAATATGCATATAATAGTCAAGTTTTAGTTTTTAATAAAAGTAACAAAACATAGCAATTAAAGAATATAAATAAGAAAATTATCAGTTAATTAATGATAAATGAATGCATGAATGAATGAATAAATAAATAAATAAATAAATAAATAAATATATCCATTCATTCATTCATTCATTCAAGGTAAATACATTAAAAACCAGGAAAAGAATAAAAAAAATGCAAAATAAATAAATAAATAAATAAATAAATAAATAAATAAATAATTAAATCGACCACATATTCAGTGACGAAAACATCTTTTGAATTGGTGGTGTGATTCAAACTTGGATATATTACTTGATATAATTTCAATAGGCTTGAAATTTCACTTGTTTCATAAGAAGCTGAATATATTTTTTCTTTTTTTTCATTATTTAAAAAAAATATTCTCAGCTGTTTCAATAAAGAAATTCATTCATTCATTCATTTATTCATTCATTCAAAACCAGTAAAAAATAAATAAATAAATAAATAAATAAATAAATAAATAAATAAATAAATAAATAAATAAAATAAATAAGAAATATAAATAATTTGATCAGTTAATTAATAAAAACTAGTAAATAAAATAAATAAAAACTTATAAATAAAAAAAATATAAATACTGGTAGATAAATAAAAAATGTATTAATAAAAACTAGTAAAGAAATACAAATTGGTAAATAAACAAAACAAATAAATAAAATAAAAAATAAATGAATATATAAATAAATAAATAAAAGCAAGTAAAGGAATAAATAGATAAAAATAAATAAATTGATTAATGCATTTGTTTTATGAACGGAAATATGCTCAAGTTTTACTAAAACAAAATTTTAATAAACTACACCAGGATTTCTAGCAATTTCTCAGAGAAAGGTAATAGCAATAACAATATCCAATTATGTTCTTTATTTAAAAACACCTATTAGTTTTGTTTTTCTGCCATTAAAATTTCTTTCAATTCAATTCAATCTTTATTGCATTAAGCATACATATTTCAGTCTTTCCGTCTTTATGTAGTGAGATTTATGGACTTTGTGAAAATTTGTTATTACTGTCTGTTTAAAGTATTCCATTGATAATTGAAGTTAAATCTTTTTGATTAATAACCCTCTAATTAAAGTGAAAATTCTGGGTTTTTTTTCACAATTAATAAAGTTTTTGTCTAATTAGTGATTGTTTATTTTTCCATGTCTTTAATATTTCATTGTTATTGGCTAACATTTCAACAGTTTTCAGTTTTCAGATTAAAGAAAAAATAGAATTGAACACATTTAATTCTTGTTAAATTGGTTGTTTGGTGCTTGTATAATTTGCATTTATTTAATCTTAAATTGAAACAGACTTTAGTTTACCTGTAATTAATTTCTATTGTTCTCTCCATGGTCCACAACTATGTTCCAGTCTCACTTAGCATACATAAAAATCCTACCTTTTTACCTTGAAATTCCAAATGTATGCTAAGTGAGACTACAGGATCCGAGGTAGGGAAGGGGAGTCGTGATTACTGTTCCTTCTTGCATCGACAGTAAAGGGACAATGTTCCTCCACTGGTTACATCCCATTTTTTCTCTATATTATTAACACATTCTTCAGCTATTTTTAAGAAGTTGTCTGTCATTGCAATTTAGAAATACAATTAACAATTGAAAAAACTTGTATTTAACTAAATCCAAAGTAACCAAAAATTCAAACAGTTATAAAAGTTCTGGTCCAAATACCAAAAACTTTGACAACTGGCAAACACAGTTAAATATATAAATTTAAACCATGGGTAGGTAAAAGAAACAAATGCGACAAGAAAAAAAACCAAATCAGAAATGGATTTTTTTTTAAATTCATATCGTTAGTATAATGTAATTTCAACGTAACTTCAACCACTGGGTCGGTATCTTTAATGGTGGACTAAGCATTCCTGAGAACGCAGTAGGCAATACTTTTGTATTGTCAAAAAATATACTATTTTCTAATTTGCTGCTTGGTAAAAACTGAAAATTCTCAAACTAAAGTATAAAAATATATGTTTTTCAACCGCTTGAAAAATTTTGGTTTTACAATTTTAGTCCAGTATAATATTCAGAAACGGCCGTCTAGTGCTGCAAATTTAACACTTGCATAATATCTGATGAACAATGCAACAGAAAAATAACAAAACAAAAATCAAACCAAATTTCAATTTATTTATGACTTAAAACCAATTTTGTTAACACTTTGACGGTGGTGCTACTGGAAGTTGTCCGTTATGAGCAAAATGAACTAAACCTAAAATAAATTAACAGAAAATAGTATATATATAGTCACACCTGTCTATAAAGTCCAATCAAGGAAACCAGTAAAAGTGGCCTTTATGGGAATGTGGTCTTTATATACAGGTTTACGTTATACGAATGGTTGGGGTACACTTATACTGTCCTCTATCAGCAAGTGCCTCTCATATACTTATAATACTTATATAGATGTGGCCTTTAAGGCAGGTTGGACAATACAGTGTGTGTGTGTGTGTGTGTGTGTGTGTGTGTTGTGTGTGCATTGGAAATGCTTCGTTACTTTATAAATGGAAATAATGTATATCATTGAAATAAATATGAAACACAAAATTATAATGATAAAATAATAAATAAGGATGCTACAGATATGTTTGGTTATCCAAAACTATAAACATAACTAAAAATTGGAATTGGATTTCCAATTTGATTGGAGTTATTCATCTAGTTGGTTGTTATAACAGCTTCATAATAAGTGAATCGAATACGGTAGAATATTTTACTAATAAATACGCCTTTTTCTAAATATTTTACTACATGTATATTATTTTTTATTAGTATAAAACTTGCAAGCATATATATAATGCCACTAACTGGACATACACATTAAGAGTATCTTGGACTATCGCTAATAACAAAATACATGTAAGATGCGGACCAGTCTCAACATTTTCATTCTGATCTTAAAGCTGGGTGTTGTCGGTTTAAACGTCCGACACTTCTAATGATGCTTACAAATATATCAACTAGGTCAATTGATTAATAACTTTTTTTTACAGTCAATGGTCAAAATAATCGGAAACATTTGTGACTTTAATATTGAAATACGCATTTCATAACTGGTGAATAATAAATACGAACCGGCAAGAGCGGACTGGAATCCGGCATTATAATCACAAGCTACTTCTTTTGTCGTCTTGTCTGTCTTCATAATGGTCGTTCTTATCCGGTCCTCCAACTAAACCTCCTTTCAGCAAGGCATGACTAGATGAACTAAAAATCAAGTGTTAGGCTCAATATCATGCTCTATTATCAATAAAATTAAGTTTTCGTCGTGATGTATGTTCTACCTTTTGTTACTAAAGATTTTATTTAATTTTTCAATTCAGCTTGACTGTAAGAAAGTTTCAAAAATTGTTGAATTGACTAAAATTTTATTAAAAAATGTCTTAATCCAATTGTAACTGTTACTGGTTGGGCTTACTCAAACAATATTTCTTAACCAGCTGTCTTCAACTAAGTACATTTTCTCTATCTTATTCAAGCTATGATTCGTGGTTGTAAAAAGGGAAGCCTAGTTTTGTTCCTGCTAAAGAATGTAAGTATTAAATCCAAACCACTAAGCATTGTTTAATTGTCTGCTTCTTTTCTTGTCTTGAGTGTCTATTTCTTTTATAAACTTAAATTCTCGAGTTCTTACTCCTCTCTCTCTCTCTCTCTCTCTCTTTCCTTTACAACTACTACATCAACGGTATTACTGTACTTTACACCATAGGTCATATGCGTCTCTCTCTCTCTCTCTCTCTCTGTGTGTGTGGGGGGGATGGGGTATGTACCTAGATCGATGATGCGGATGAGTTGGATAATAAGATCCAAATCCGATTTCGTAACTCATATGTCGGTTATTATCCCCGAGTATGTAGTCGATCTGTGATATAGCCCATGTTTTGTAATCATCACCACCAATTCCATTCTGTACAGCCAGTAAGGCAACGAAAGCAGCATTACCTAAAATAATGAACACAAAATTCCAGTTATTTTCCTTTCTTGGCATTCTTTTGTTTTGGAAACATTATGGCAACATTGGCGGAAAATGTTGTTATAGCTGATCTTGATTAGAATCATTTTCGATAAAGTAATTATATTAAAGATGCTTATAGTAGTCATATGGCTAAATGCACGTAATTTATGCGCAATCAAAAGAAGTCATGCAAAGGAATGGAGATAACTGAGGACAGTAATATATTATAGTTTTTCTTTCCATTTGTAACGTTCATGGGTGCCATTATTGCAACTATTGGATTAATTAAGTGGTACGCCGTTTCTGTTTAAGCAGAAGAACAACTAACAGTTATCTTTACAGGTAAAATATAATTTTTGACACAAAAAGTAGTCAAACCTGTCTATAAAGGCCATCAAAGGGAACTAGTAAAAGTGACCTTAATAACAGGTTAAAATTATATGAATTAAGAACAATTCTATTGGCCTTTATGAGCAGGTGGTCCAAATATAGAAGTGGCATTAAAGGCAGATTGGAGTGTATATTATACTAATAATGATTATGGGAATTGTATATTAATGACAGTATGACGGAAAGGACATTTTGAGAAATTTAATAAATAATGCATTATATCAATTTAAAACAGATGCATTGTAGAGCTTATATTCTTTAATAAATGATAAATTTGGTTTCTTCCAACTGCCTTCCACTTATTTTCCTGACATAAATACACTACATATTAATAAACCACCCGCCCTTGGAATACTAGTATCATCTATATATATTTACCAGCATATCTAAGTGATCCCCAATCATTGGCGAATACAAGACCACAAGGTGTGTAACCTACACTTCCACCAGGCATGTACGAACGGACAAACGCATTGACATCGTTTTTATATTTATCCTCTTTTGTGATTTCGTAAAGAAGCATCTACAAATGACAAAATTAAAAGACTTACTAATTTAAACACAACAAATGCATATGCAATCGAAAAAAAAACAAACATGTCTGTATGTATGAGCGTGTGAATGGTGTACTAATAATTTTTGTAAAATATGTTAGAAAATGAAAATAAAAAAACCACAAACATGCCTATCCATGTCCAAATCACACTACAAAGCAAAGTGAAAGCTTTGAAGCTGGCAAATTAAGTCAAAGACATGGACTTCTTTAAGGAAAGCGAGGTCGGCTCTGGGACGTAAGGGCCTGCTTTTTAAAAAACAATTTTTGGACATGCAATTTCTCATATATTCAATAAAAGAAAGACATTTGGAACAAAAAATATAAACTTGACAACAGAAAAGGCAACAAAGAACTAAACAAACGAAATCGGTTGGCGCCAGTTGTTCATATCAGACAATGTCGTCAGTTGCTTCAATTTGAAAGTGCTTTATATAAACAATGTTTTTTGTATTTAAATTGTCCTCCTAGCAAGTTACATATATGTAAACCAGACATACACGTTTGATAATCAAGCTCTGTTGCATTTATGAACCTAAAAGACATTCACGGCATTCAAATGTATAATGATGATTCATAGACAAACCTTCATATTATCAGCATCAAATATTAAGGAATCAGTATTGATAAAACTTTCAAAATGACAACCGATTTATAATGACTGCAGGAGTTTAATGTTGCCTGTCAGAAAATGTGCAGACGGTTTCCATTTAAACATTACCTGACATGAGAGGCTAATTCTTTGCCGCCCCAGTTAAGAGGCGCTCAAGGTACCCCTTGCTGATAAAAAACGATTTCGTTTAATGGAACTCCCGTTAAGAGCCCAATGTTTCCTTGACTAGTAAATTCCGGATATATACCTGACAAGCTATCTCTTTGTCACCCCAGTTAAGAGCCCAAGGTACCCCTGGCTGGTAGAACGATTTCGCATCATTCAGATACATGTTGTCACCAGTAGCTTTATGTAGCCAAGCAGCTCCTTCACATAATTCATCTGTTACTTTGTTAGATCTAAAAATAGATTAATCATCAAAACCTCTTCAAAATAACTTTACAAGTTTGTTCCTCACAGGCATTAACAAAAAGAAGATAACGAATAAGTGTTGAATTTGCAAATCATCTCGACCTTCGACGACTATTTGCTATCTCTTGGCAGATTTGCGGACAGTAACTATCGACCATCAGTCACTTGGAGTTTTGGAAAGACGGTACGTCAAATACACCCAGGGCAATCCTGGACACAGAGACATCATACTTATAAACAATACTGTGATGACGACATAAAACTTTTTAAGAGCCTTGATAAGTCTAGGCTTGCAATAACCCTGGGTCAACAATTTATTTTAAAAGCATTTTTCCTCGCTGTATGAAGTTCCCGTAATGGGAACAAGCTCTACCATAGCGTTCCTATTGTGATACCAGTACACCATAAGCAGGAGAGGCAGGTATATTACTGCAAAGAAAAGGAAAGTTCACAATAGTAAAATTGAAGTTATCACGTTTGTCTGTAGCCTTTCCAAACGTTGTTTTTGTGGGATTTTTAAATGTATGCATGTACTTGTTATAAACATAAAGTTTTGAATTTTATCACTTCTTATAATAATACCAAAGTGTTTGAAAGAAATTTTCGCTAACCAGCTGGTTATCAAAAGTTTGACCAACCTAGCCAATTAAGTATGTTTGAGTACCTTTGTGGACATCACCCAATTAACAGCATAGAATAAAAATATAGTAAAAATAGTATGCAAGAATACATACCCATAGTATGCTTTAGCCTGTGGGACACTGTCTGAGTAACGCCCTCTATAAGCTTTTGCAAATTTATACAGACCTTTAGCGGCCTCTAGCAACTTAGCAGAAAATGCTGGATCTGTAATTAAAATAAAACAATATGGTGGCAACTGTTCAAAAATTAGTCAGTCGCTGTTATAAGTACGGAAAATAAAAAGAGCAAATCAATATACAGATTTATCATAGAACAAAATAAAACCAATTTATATTCTAATAAATTATAAAAACGGTTCTGAAAAACATTTGATTGTCCAGAATCTTAAGTTAATAAGTAATAATTTAAATCTCTTAACATCATCGCTAATCTGAGATCCTATGCCAATCTGTTACTAGCTAGTATTATGAAATCCAAAGAGACAATGTTATATCCAAAAGCATTCGAAACGTATGTAAAGGGGGCATTTTCGCGTGGGTAAAATTTTCGCTTATTTCGTGTTAAAGAAATTGCCGCGAAAATTTTACCCACACAAAAATTTCTACCATACACAGGTTATTGTATCACATATATGCAATATACACCCACTTACATTGGTAACGCGAAAACTACACCCAAGCGAAATGTGAGATTTCAGAAATCGCGAAATTTTCACCCCGCGAAAATAACCCCTTTACGGTACATAATTACTGTCAGAAGTGATTTAAGTTTTTTTTATAAATTATCTACAATTAAAACATTCTGTTTGAACTATGATGACTATTTTCAATAACAATAACTAAACTAAAGAAAGCTGTGAATTACCAATTTCTAGTTTCACAATCATTTCTTAACTAAGATATTCGTAACTTAAACCTTGCAAACTTAAAATCTCGAATAATTTTGTTAGTTTTCAAGACATTCTTATATTTAAAGTCTCATTTTGAAGATCGCACTAGGCCCATTACTCTATATCCTAATTTTTTGCATACGATTAATGTTGTCAAGTCTAAGTTATGGAAAATCATAGTTAAGAAATGATTGTGAATTTGGAACGAGAACCAAATTTACTCCCCTTTTAATATATTTTCATTTCCTTAATTTCAACGAATTTGTCTTTGTTATAATCCAGATAGTATTACTGTAAACGTATTTATTTTCGAGGTGTACTAATTTTCGTTTATTCCGCGGTCGTTTCTTTTGCGCAAAAATTTATACCCAGCGAAAAATATATTATGCTTATTGTGTTATAATGCATATTTCAAAAGCGCGAAAATTCAACCACGTAAATATATCTAAATGTCCTTTACGCGAAATTAAATACGTTTAGAGTACACGACGAAACTATCTACACACCCTTTGTTTTAAAAACTATCGATCCAGCGGCAAGGGAAGCAGCAGTTTCTCCAGCTACGTCACTTCCGGGACGACTAGGAGTTACTTTATAGGCTGGTCGCCACATGTGCATATCTTCCGGTCGCCCCCAATAGGAATGGTCTGTCTGTCCATCGCCAACCTAAATACATGCACTTATGATTATTATTACATTGGTATTAAATAGAAATGAGTGTTAGGCCCCAGTGTTAAAATCATCATTTGGTACCGTTTTGTTGTACTTAATACTCGTCTAAAATTGACTCATTATTTTAAACATTTTGGTGGACCCTGTCCATTATGAAGAGCACATACATTGGGCTATTCCATTTTTATTCCAGACCCGAATGGATGACAACTGAATCAGTTTCGTTTTCAAGGGATTTTTTTTAGCATTGGGGTAACTTTTTTCTGAAATTCCAGTGTCATCCGTACCTAATTTTACTGGAATTCCAAAGAGATTTGTGAAAATTTTCCAGAATTTCAGTGTCACCCATACTTGATTTTTACTGGAATTCCAGAGGGTTATTATAGCCAAATTTTTTCAGAGGCTATAAATTCCAGAGGTTTTTTATAGCCAAATTTTTTGGATTCCCGTTGTCATCCAAAGAGGGGTCGAGTAAATCTGGAATAGCCCATTAGGCTAACATTAGTTTTACCACTCTCTATTCTATTTGTGTATTCTTCCTCAACGGTTTCTAATTTGGTAACAAAATCGTGATTGACCTTGTTAATTTTGCCATTTTGAACCAGCGCTTGCTTCTTAAGGCATAGTTATTTCATTATTTTTTTTTAAATCAGTAACTGACATAAACTGATTGTACTAGCACCATCACCATAGGACACACACACACACACACACACACACACACACACACACACACACACACACACACTCTCTCTCTCTGTCATAAATACCTGTACGTAATATTCATTCTGCGCAGGTCTCCAACACTTCAGGAAGTACTCCAGCGGCCATCTTATCATGTCGTACATCATATCAAGCTGTCCAGCCGCTACGTAAGCGTCCTTCCATTTTTCTAACCCCCATAATAATATTGTAGAAGCAGACGACATAGGAAGGTTAAATTTTACATGGTCCCCAGCTAAAATTCAGAAATTTATTGATTTAAAGATAGATTATTACGACAGTGCGGTAGGGTCAAATAAAAAAAAATGAAAAATAGTAATTTGTTTGTTTTTACGTCACATGATACATCAAACACTATACCGTTATACCAAATATATTTTGATTGATTGATAATTTGAGTTCAAGGTCCAAGTTAAGAAAATTTCATTTATATATTTTATGTGAAGGTGCCGTTTAGCTTTGTTATATATGGAAACCCCCAATCACTTTTATTACATAATCCACCGTCATAATGAGCACATATAAAATTAATTCACATTATGAGACAATAAAATTATCGATTGTTAATTAAAATTTTTCATAATTTAGTTTCGATAATGTGCGCGAAAGTCACTTTTATTCCCATAAAGTGCATTATGTATACATAATGTAAATCATGTAATAAAAGTAATTCAGGCTTTCCATAGTTATGCGCTGATGGTATTATGTAACGAGGACGTACTATAAGGACGTCGGTTTTTAAGGTTTCGACCTAAAATCTCTTAATGCTTGGCGAGGGATCAACCAATACATATCAAGTTTTAAGCCTTGAATGATACCCGGTCCGGGTAATGGGTAAGCCGCACAGAAATAAGATACAGTAAAAGCATGTTATAATGCCCCTCGATAACTTTGCCACCTCGCTTATCGCCACACTATTTTGAAGTCCCAAAATCCGTTTTGTTTGTGGTTTATCTTTATTAGCCTCCATCAATTTATCGTCAAACTTCTTTATAATGTCAAAATTTGACTGAACAAATGGTGGCGATGAATCGAGGTTTTACTGTATTCATAAGGATGTTAAGTAAAATGACAGTTTAAGGACTTGAAAAATTACAATCTTCAACAACATTCCATAACTTTTTCTAGCATATGAATGCAAATGCTAAAATTGACTCTGGGCTATACAGTATACAAATAAATGAAAGAAGAATAATTATGATAAGCTTAAATAGTATCTAATATCTTAATCTTAGTGCTTAATATTACTGTATTTCCACAAATTCAGTGCACATGGAAAATGCAAGAATAAAGTCGTATTTTCCTACAAACTCACAATTTTTTTCAAAACTTAATACAAAATACACTGACCTAATAGGAAAAAAATATTTTTCATTCATGAAAAAGTGAACTTAATTCTGTACAAAGATCAAATTTTTTTTAACTTTTTAACAAAAAAAAATGACTTTTCAAAATTATCCCTTTTGTACCTTCTTAAACTACAACTATAAACGTTATGTCATTATTGGAATATTCATGACGATCACACCTGGAAAAAACCAGAACAACAATGACCTGACCCTAAATACCATGATGTAACTTTGAATGAGGCCCAATTGGTGTATAAACTAGATCAAATTTCCAAAATTGTTGCAAAATTTCTCTAAGTATAGGAGAACTGAACGATAATATTTTAATTAAAAGTATAATTTGGTTAGGTCATTGCATTTTATTGATAGTGTAATGGAAACATTTCAAATTAAAAGAAAGAAATAATAAAAACCATGTGAACTCAATTTATAGAAATACAGTAGTAAGAATGGCAAAATATAACAATTAGAATAGTATGTTTCTTACCATCATACCACCCGCCTGATAGATCTATCCCATTATCCCCGTCGTTGACAGCGGAGTCGCCTCGCCATGGAATAGGGTTATTAGCCGGAAGTCTCCCAGATCTTTGCGCATCGTAAAACAAGATTGACAAACCTAAAGCTTCTCCATAATTATATTTGGTAGATGCTGTTGTATTTTTATGAAATAAATAAATTAATTAATTAATTGATAAATAAATAAATTAATAAAATAAATCCAAAAGAAACATACTAATCCATGTCCAAACCACAATCCCAAATGAGCAAAGTAATAATTTTGAAGCTTGTAAATTAGGTTAAACAGGCGACCTTCCACCAGAGAGGTGAGACCGGGTGCTTCGGAAGGGTTTTTACCTCCGAACCACTAGTGTTAAATAAAAATTGGGAATGAAAGGAACACAAAAATATATGACGTCAAATATATCCATGGAAGTTTTGGATACTTATCAGCAATATTGTGATGACGGCCATTAAACTTGTTGAGGTCCCTGATAAACCTAGTCTTGCAATAACCCGGCCTGGGTCAACAATTTATTCGTAACCAGCATCATTCGTTGTAAAAGTTCCCATAGCGTAATAATTTGGAAAGAAATGCCCCATAAGCAGGAAAGCGGGTATATTGTTGCATAGAAAAGGTAAGTTGACAATAGGACTTCATCACGTTTGTCATACAGCTCCAAATGTAGCCTTTCATTAGCGTCATAAATAAATAAATAAATAAATAAATAAATAGAATAAGATAAAGAATACAAAGTATTCTTTGTAAATAAAAAACACTTCAAGGTAGTTAAACTGATTAAAGTGGAACAATATGCTGTCAGATATAAAGTTGCTAAAGTTTGAAAAACTTTCTGAATTTTTAATTATTTATCTATAATTTACTTACATGGCTGAATTGTATTTGTAGGCGGTTTTGTATTTTGGGCTGGAGAATCGGTATTCACTGGACCTTGAGTAACCACCGATCCGGAACCGGAAACGTGGGTGGTCGGGGAATCGGTACTTGGAGCAGAAGTGGGTCCAGGATTACCTCCAGCAGTCGAACCTCCGCCAGTATTACCGCTAGAGCCACACGCCCCACAGGATTGTGATAAAAACACGTGACCACTGGGTGTTTGAACTCCATTATTCATGCGACCAACTAGGGCAACCTCCATACTTGAGCCGCTTGACAGGTCAACATCAAAATCCATGTTTTGTGCCAAAAATTCCTTGTTACCACTACATGTCTTAACCAATTTGGCTTTCCAGATCTGTACATAGTAAAAAAAATATAATAAAAAGAGCCTGAGTAACTCTATACCTAAAAGTGGGGCCTCGTTGACCTCGGCCAAGTGATCTCAGAAAAGGCCCGTTTACAGATAAAAGCCCCTGTCTCTGCATAAATTCGTATACCATTCGGGCAGATTAAAGTGCGAGAAATTTTGTCAGTTTGCTTGTCGATGGTACGTAGTTTTATACAGTTACTCTGATTTCCTCCATCATCCAATGACTAGACATCTAGTAAAATAATCTTGACTGGGCATTACACATCATTACTACACTCAACCTTAATGTAATATAATACGCAGCATATGGTGACGTACCATCCTGGTGGTGCTTTATGACTGGTATTTCGGATTTTAACATCACCGCTCTATACGTTAACGCTAGTCATATAACATGCTTGAGTGTTAAAATTGTATACAATAACATACTCAAAAAACCATAGTTCGATACCGATTACAAACCACATTTCGGACAATGTGCCATCGAGAGTAAGCAAACATATATTTATGTCCCTTCGCGGGCTCCGTATAAGAATAACAGAATGATCTGAAACAGAATACAGTAAGGCTAAAGCAATGCATGTATCCTCATTGTGTTGTATCAATTCGCTTGCCGGAGGTGGTTGGTTTTCCCCGGGTCACTCCGGTATACTTTACTATCACAAAATTGACCGTTCTGGTATAAGAATATTGCCATTAAACACAATCGTTATCATGATAACTTCATTCTACTTCTATAACGATGCACGCCGATACTGAAACCATGGCCACCCAAAAGAGACACAATCATGTGCAGATTTTGGAGGTCGGCTACCTAACTTAACATACACTACAGACATATTGAAAGTTTAACACTAGCTGACGCGTTAGTGTCGAATTTGAAGCTTATATATATATATATATATATATATATATATATATATATATATATATATATATATATATATATATGTCTTAGTGTGTGTGTGTGTGTGTGTATATATATATATATATATGTGTGTGTGTGTGTGTGTGTGTGTGTGTGTGTGTGTGTGGCAGATGGAATCTATCGTCCGGCCGGCAGCTTTTCTGACACTAGGTATTCATATACAGTTGACTCTCGTTATCTCGAACTCGACGGGGAAATGCAAAAAGTTCGACTTATCCGGAGTTCGAGATAACCGATGTTAAAAACGGCAACAAAAGGGAAGTAACTCGTACACGCCTACCGGAAGTCGCTTCCGGTTTTATCTTGTCAAACTGTATATTGCCGTTTTCTCCTATATCGTATGTATTCAAACATGATATATAAAAACTGCATTATTTATTATTTGTATTTATAATTGAGAATGAAGTATATAAAAAATCGGGAGATTATTAGCCGACAAATAGTGGAGTCGGCTTTGGTCTCCATACCAGTTTCGCTTTGTGTACTTAATCACCCCAAGCTTCCGGTTGTATTGAGTAATGTTCACATCACACGCTTTCGGAAGCCATGTTCAGCTTGGCAGTAATTATAACACCTGATAATCACCTGGATGGTTTAATTGCTTATGCAAGGGATAATAATTAAGGGCTTAAGGAAATTGGGAGGTCAGTGCAATGTTGTAATTTTAAAATCAACACGAGGCCGACAGTCAAATATTTTATTTGTGTCGGAATGTGTTTTTTCTACCAAAAAAATCTGTAGGCGCTGACAAATTTGATTTCTCAAAATTTTTTGTTCGAGTTAACAAATTTAATTTTCCTAAATTTTTTGTTCGAGTTAACGAGTGTAATTTTCCTAGGATTTTCATTCAAGGGGACGAAAATATTGTTCGACATATCCGATAATTCGAGATATCCAAGTTCGAGATAACCGGAGTTATTTTGGTTTAATAAAGAACAACTCTGTTCGGACTTTTTAAAAAAGTTCGAGATATCCGGTAGTTCGAGATATCCGAGTTCGAGATAACGAGATTCAACTGTATAGGCTCCTTAGCAGCCGAATTCTGGCTCCATTTCGTCCATTCAGTGTTAAACTTTCGACAGGTATGCACTGTAGATAAATGAATGAAAATATTATACAGTCAACCCTATCTTAAAGGCCCCCTCTATAAAAGGGCCACCTGCTTTTAAAGCCAGTAAAATTGTATCCCAGTTGCTCTTAATTATCCATATTATTTAAACTTGTATATTATAAGGACCACCTGCCCATAAACTCCCCATTTACTGGTCCCCCGTGTGTGGCCTTCATAGACAGGTTTTACAGCATGTATAATTGTTTACCTGAATTGTTGGTTGGTTAACGTCGCAGCTTTCACGACGAGAACTATTTTATTAATCTTTATAGATTAATCTATGAACAAGTTCCGTTTATGCATGTGAAGTGCGAGCGTGTTGTATGGTCTGCCTTGTACTAGCGCGCACTAAGGACAACTTTAAGGTGCTAGCTCACCGAGTCAGTACGCCACAGACAAGAGTACTACAAAAGTTCCACTCCCCCAGTCACATTATACTGATACCAGGAGAATCGGTAAAGGTCAACGGCAAGAAAAAATTTCCCACATGTGGTCTGGTCGGTACTCGAACTCACAGCGGTGAGAGACCTTGGATTTGTAGACTAACGTCTTATTCATCAGTGGCGTAGCAAACGAAAAATCAATGTGTATGCTTAACGGTTGTCTAAATTGTGTGCAGGCCCGAAGGGCCTGAATTGAGGGGACGAAGTCCTCGAAACACTAGGGGGGTCCGGGGGCATGCCCCCCCCCCCCGGGAAAATTTTATTTTAAGAAGTCAGGAAACGCGTCCTCCTGCTCTCTGGGGAGTTAATTATTTGACCACTTAAAAAACGGAAGATTTTGCTGATAATTTGTATTAACATGCTGCATTGTTAGTCTAAATAATGTCATTCATGTCATTTTTTGAATATTTTACCAATAAAGATATATTTTTGATAAAAATGTTCACTACATCCCATGGTCTGTGTTTTTATAATCTTTTAAGAACAAATGTGAAAATAAATGCGAGTCATTTTGGATTCCATGGCGACCGACCACGGATATGAACAACTCAAATAATTCAATAAGGACCTATACTGGTTCTTGTCATTAATCTAATTTTCTGAGAACCGTACCTTTCATTAAACTTATTTAATGTATGAATAAAACACAATTCTGATAATTTATTTCAACTTTATAGGCTAGCTAAAATAGTAAACAGTACAGCAGTCTATATGGAATATCTGTCTGAAGTTACATTAGTCAGTGATTCATGTAAATCTATTCAATCTTTTGAAAGATTTCGCATGTGCAAAAGTGTTGACAACTTTCTCAATATTTACATCCTCATCTCTATGAATATGTAAAGTTGCAAGTGATGACAATCTCTCTGTCTTTTTTTTTAACTTTTCTAGATTTTTGAAGGCTAAATTTTAGTGTATGCTCAAGCATACAAGCATATATGTACGCTACGCCACTGTTCATTAACTTACCTCAATTGTGTTCAGCGGTCTATCAAACACAAGATGGGCACACCACCCGTGATAGTTATGATCTGGTGCTACATTAAATACACCCGTGAATCCCCCATTCCACTCCTGTTTAACTGTTATCGGCATATCAGCTCCATGTATAGGCAAAATACACGCCAGGACAAATACAGCAATAAAAAGCATATTTCCTGAAATTGTGTCCAAAAAGAAAAATGCTGATTTGGCCAAAACTACATAATTAAACGGTTCTCACAGATGTAATAGATTTAACAGGTGGTATAGTAGTGAAAATTTGGAATGTAACGTTCCCAATTCTTGACCCTGTTTTCAATTTACATATCTTGGTAAAGCTTAAATCGGCGAAGTTTTAGTCCAGATAACAGAATGGTAAAATTAACATGATACGATTCTATAGTGAAAAATGTGTTAAGGCGGGTATTGAGTACAGCATATGGTGTGTGGTATGCTGGGAGGGGGGGGGGATATCGGTCACGAACAAGTGGGAATGGGGATGAGCTAAAACAACGGTAATGTTGCTAGTTTACTTTACTATACTACTTGGTGATGGTTGATTGTTGTTTGACTGATTTGGGGTTTCATATCCAATCAAGAATAGTCCACTTATATCGAGACGTCACCGGATATAGAAAAAGTGGCAGAAATTTTGAATTGTGCAGTGCACCCAGGGACATTTGAAGGGAGGATTCTTTAATGTGCCATGCTTACCGTTGCAAAAGGCATCGGTTTCTAAGGTCTATTTTAAGGACCCCATGCCTTTCTTTATAAAAGCCCAGTGCTTGGTGATATCTATGCTGTAAGAAATCTATTGTAAATTCACATAATAAATTCAAAATTTCAGTTCAAACCACATTATAACTTTTATTCTTATCCATATAATACATAACAATAAATCACAACTCTCAATTCACAAATACACCCACACAATCACATGGCCATGACCCTGAATAAACAGTTAGGAACCATTTAACATTAACAATATTTTTGTATGGAGAAACATAGAAATCTAAAATTTAAGTACTGCTGAAAGAGAAGTTGCTGTTTACCATGTGACTTGGGTTTCAGTCTCTCACATTAAAAAACAAATCATTTTACTTATATTGAAACTTAACAGTTACTGATAAAGTAATTGCTAAGAAAAATTGATATGTGGTAAAAATTTTGAGAATTAATACTACTGAAATCATACTATAGTCAGACAGGGACATTTTGGCAGTGTTTATAAACTGTAAAATCTGTAAAATATTCTGGCCAAACACCATATCAAATTCAAACTTATTGAAAATGACAGATAAAAGAGATCACCCAAAGAAGGTTTAGATGGCTTGGGCATGTTTTTAGAATGGAGGGGAAATGCATAACTAAAGAAGCATTAAGATGGACACCCCGGAAAAGACCTCGCCGAAGAACAAAAACAAAATTGCAATGGACTGTGGAAGGTGAACTGAAAGATCTGCAGCTGACTAGGGGAGAGACTGAGACAAAGGCAAAGAACAGATAGGAATGGCAGAATCTTGTATTGACCTTATGTTGCACCTGGAGCAAAGAGGATAGGAAGGTAGGTTATAAACAAGGAGGAGTCTATATAATGTAAACTGGTCTCATATACATGTATGTGGGTGATTTTGACAAATGAACAGATAAAGGCTTAATACCTATTTTTGTAGCATAGACTTGCCCATGTTAATAAAAAATATGCCAAACTATTGCTGATTTATCAAGTAACATTTGGCAAAGTATTGAAATTATGGGGTTTTATTAAATATAGAAAATCAAAGTACTGAAAGTGCTGAAATTACAGTACATCAAGATGAACGTGACAAGTGGCCTATGGCTTGCACCACTTCTCATCACACAGTTCATATTCCAATCAGGCAGGTCAAAGGGTGATACAGTTTATCTGGTCATTGCTTTTCAATGGGTAATCTGGTTGTGTCCACTAACAAAGGACTGACTGTCTTGATATCAGTGAAAGAATCTAGACTGGGGTTTATATGTCAATCCATTAAGATCATGGTATTTTACCAACTGGCAGTGTTCTTTAACCTTATGGGGAGCATGTACCCCAATTAGCACCAGCTTACTGTGATTAATATGTGTACTTAGAAATTGACAAAAATTGACTTTACACAAGAACTAAGCAACAAACCCATTAAGACAACATAGGCAAACAACATTCACCAGTTTCCTTGACCTTTCATTCGGAATATTCATGTATGATGATCCACCTGATACACAGGTAGTGTTAGTATAATCATTTGATAAAAACACAATGAAAGTTTCCCCTGATGAAGACAAAATAAGCACATGTGGTCCCACATATACAAATGCACTAGTCCATTATAAAATATTTAAATTTAAGGTCAAGCAGACAGGTCAAATAAAATGATTATACCAAAATGAAAGATCAACATGGTAATAAAAAAAGAAGTTGGTTTGGTAATCATTTGAAACAACCATAAGTCTCTCTCCTAGTTTTCAGAGGGATACATGATGTTTTCTCCACCCTGATCACATGATCCAAGGATCCAATCAAATGACAGATTGTGTAGTATTTTAATAGAGAATAATAATAGAGATTGGTTTCTGTTGATGTAATACTAGTGTAAAGAGGTGGGTGTAACATTTGCTGTATGTTGATAAATAAATAGGACTAAAATCATGAATAAAGCAAAAATCTAGAATGTTCTTACAAAAGTAGGAAAATATGAGGACATAACCAGTGATCATTCTAGAAGGGGTCAATGGTGCCATCAATCCCTCATTTTGCCAAATGAACCCATTGTTAACCCTTAAGGAGGCTATATTTAGCAATGAGTGAATGCAAAAATATTGATGTTATGGTGATTTAGATGATATGTCTTTTTGAAAATGGTCCCCTCTGAAAAATCCTGAAATGAACACTGCATCACATACTATTATTCTAGTATTTAAACAATACAAGTCTATTTCTTTACACACCATGATTGTTGCAATTAAAGAGGTAACTTTCTTGAATGCGTAGTTTTGTTGACGTGCTCATATATAAATAAACATATAAAAGTGACAATGGTATGTATTATCTCAAATCCACCACTATAGATCTGTGGTGTTGTCCAAATCCAGCACAGACCTGTCGAAAATTTAACACTAAGCTGACGATTTAGTGCTGAATAGAAAACTCATCGTCACCCTCTTTGCCTCGATCTTGACAGCTTTTTGTCTGTTATTTCAGCCCTTTTGGGTCAGTAGCTATCCCTATTTTGGCCATTCGACTGCCTAGCTTCGACTCATTTTCTTTAGCTCAGTGTTAAACTTTTGACAGGTCTGTACTGTACAACAAAAATTGTGTCCAAAGGGGCACTCATTATACAATAAAAAGAAATATACTTCTTTCCTACTATACCTACTGCCCCCGTTTCACAATGCAACAAAAATTGTGTCCAAAGGGGTACTTGTTATACAATCAAAATAAATATGCTTCTTCTCTACTATACCTACTGTCCCCGTTTCACAATGCAACAAATATTGTGTCCAAAGGGAAGTTCATTATACAATAAAAAGAAATATGCTTCTTCTCTACTATACCTACTGTCCCCGTTTCACAATGCAACAAAAATTGTGTCCAAAGGGAAGTTCTTTATTCAATAAAAAGAAATATACTTCTTTTCTACTAAACCTACTGTCCCTGTTTCACAATGCAACAAATATTGTGTCCAAAGGGAAGTTCTTCAAACAATAAAAAGAAATATGCTTCTTTTCTACTATACCTACTGGCCCCAGATTCCCAATCATTTCTTAGCCATTGCGGTAGCTCAGTTGGTAGAGTGCTCGCTCCGTAAGTGGAAGGTCGTGGGTTCGAACCCCGACCGGGTCTGACCCAAGACTTGAAAGTGGGTAGTGACTGTTCTTTCGCCAAGCACTCGGCATTACGAAATGAAAGTCACGGTTCTTTCGGATGGGAACTTAAAATAAACGAGGTCCCGTGTCTTGGTAGGCTTGGCACGAACCCTGCTGTATAGTGCCATCAGCACAACGCACAGGTAAAATTTCTGCACCTTCGCCTATAGCTGGCGACGTCTCGATATAAGTGAAATATTCTTGACTGGGACGTTAAACACCATTACTCACTCACTCACTCACTCCAATCATTTCTTAGCCAAGTTTTTCTTTCACTTTAATTTAGCAAAGTTTAGATATCTTTTTTGGAGCTACTAACAAATATTTTTGATACAACTAAATAGAAATGTTTTAAACTAGAAATAATCTACAAAATGACACTTTAAATTCCTCAATATCTTAAAAATTGACAGTATTATTTTGCCTGATTTAAGTTAAGGAAAATCTCAGTTAATGAATCATTGAGAAACCAGGGCCTGACAAAATGAAATTATAACCAGTACATACTTCTCCAAAAATCTTGGAATGTTCAGATTTACTGTAGATTGGGAAATGTTCGCGTCATCTAATTTCGCGTGAACACACTTTAATATTTATTTGCATCTTTTACTTTTCGTGTGATCGCGACTCTGTAGTTATAATTTTAAATACTGCTTATTTTTCACGAAACGTTTATTTTAATGACTCGTTTTACTCGCGAATTTACGCCAAAATAAAACAATCGCGAAAATTTCCCAATTTACAGTATTATATCAATACTGCACCAATATCTATGCAATTATTTCTAAACCTATTTCAATTTTGCAGCACTAGACGGCCATTTTGTAATCAAATTCCTCATCATAAGTGCATGAAATTAAAAAATAAAAGGATTAATATGAATTTTACCAAATCCACCTAAGGCAGTATTTTGAACTAAAAATCATAGTAAATGATTTTACAGATTTCAAAAATATTTCTACGACACACTCGGGTTTAAAATAGTTTTATATCTACAAAAATGATAATTGTCATGGTTCTAAAAATACTTATTTTAACAGATTTTTAATATATTTTTCCATATTTTGACTGACAGTAAACAGATGACCTTTTATTTCAAATTGTGTAAACAACAAATTAAAAACATTATGAAACATCTAGGATTGCAGCAAAACAACTGCCCACTGGGTTTATTAGAACTTTTTTCTGCTTGTCTACATCAAAGCATTATTAATCTAGGGAAAAAAAAAATCTGTGATCTTAAAAAAAACATCTTAATTTATCTTAATTGAGGACATAAAGCAACATAAAAAATAACTGATAAAGTTTTATCAAAATAGTTTTCTTAAATTAAACAAAAATGTTGCACTTTTTCTTGGAATGAACACTGTTGTTATCAAACTTAACTAGAACTGTCTCTTTAGAGCCAAATACCCCAGCCCCCAACATCTTATTGTAACAGAAAAACTAAGATTTGACCTCCTGACCTTGACCTTTTACTTATGCACATGAATTTGGTATGCGACACATTGTCTCATGTTGGTTTACATTTCTTCCAAGTTTGACCGAAATCCATCCATAGACATGGAAGATATGGAGCAGACATGATGTTGGGACAGGCAACCAGACGGACAGACAGACAGGGTGATTCCTATATACCCCCCTAATCTTCACTTGCAGGGTCAGGGGGTATAAAGAACCATTTATCAAAATAAAATGAGGATGGTTATTCCCAAGATGAGGAGGGGAGTCAGAGAATCTTATAAAATAAGTAATATACATGTCTATATGAACATCCATATGCAACTAGAGGCTCCCAGGAGCCTGTATAGCTCACCTAGGTAGAGTTGTTGCAGAATGAAAATCAACAGATTGTCTAATGTTTAAATAAATGCTTGAAATTTATTACACAATATTTATTTCTATCACAAAATTTCAATATTATTTCCTTTCAAAACTAAACCATATTTCAAAACTTTGAGACAATACATCCAAGTATCATCGACTTTTCATGTATAATACCTGAGAAATTTTCCTTATCCAAAAACTGGTCAATGGACCATGAAATTATGGTCAAGGACAAAAGCCATAAGGCAGTCTGACTGATGTACTATCCAAGATCAAGCTATATACCAAATATCATTGACCTACCATTGTAGTATTCGAGATTTAGAGAAACTGACCTAATCCAAAAAGTTCAACATAGTCACTGGAGGGTTAAGTTTAGGTCAAAGACAAAAGTCATATGGCAGACTGACATGTTCTCTCCAAGACTAAGACACATACCAAATAACATTGCAATTGGCCAAGTGGTTTCACAGGAGTTGATTTTTAAATGCAGATGTTATTTTAAAATACCAAATGTAAAGACCCAAATGACTATTGTGGCCGAGTTTGGTTCCAATTGACTCAGTAGTTTCAGAGAAAAATATGTATGAACTTATTTTCCCATAGGGTCCAATGTTAAAATATGTTTTCCACTGACGGCCATCTTGGATTTTGTGTGGCCCTCAAAAACACCAATGTTGTAGGGGGCCACCTAAAGACTATTGTGGCCAAGTTTGGTTCTAATTGGCTTAGGGGTTTTAGAGAAAACGATCTTTGATATTGTTCCCATAGGGTCCAATTTTAACCTATGTTCCCCGTTGGCGGCCATCTTGGATCAGGTGCAGACTTAAAAAAACACCGGTTTCAGAAGGTACCATCTAAGGACTACTATGACCAAGTTTGGTTTTAATTGGCTCAGTAGTTTTAGAGAAAAATATCTTTGAACATATTTTCCCATAAGGTCCAATGTTACATTATGTTCTCCACTGGCGGCCATCTTGGATTTGGTGCGGCCCTCAAAAACCCCAATGTTGTAGGGGGCCATTCAAAGACTATTGTGGCCAAGTTTGGTTCCCATTGGCTAGAGGGTTTTAGAGAAAAAGATCTTTGCTATTGTTCCCATAGGGTCCAATGTTAACCTATGTTCCCCGCTGGCCGCCATCTTGGATTAGGTGCAGAATTAAAAAAACACTGTTTTCAGAAGGTACCATCTAAGGACTACTGTGACCAAATTTGGTTCCAATTGGCTCAGTAGTTTCAGAGCAAAATATCTTTGAACGTATTTTCCCATAAGGTCCAATGTTAAAATATGTTCTCCGCTGGCGGCCATCTTGGATTTGGTGTGGGCCTCAAAAACCGCAATGTTATAGGGGGCCATCCAAAAACTATTGTGGCCAAGTTTGGTTCCCATTGGCTAAAGGGTTTTAGAGAAAAAGATCTTTGATATTGTTCCCATAGGGTCCAATGTTAACCTATGTTCCTCGCTGGCCGCCATCTTGGATTAGGTGCAGACTTAAAAAACACCAGTTTCAGAAGGTACCATCTAAGGACTACTGTGACCAAGTTTGGTTCCAATTGGCTCAGTAGTTTCAGAGAAAAATATCTTTGAACATATTTTCCCATAGGGTCCAATGTTAATCTATGTTACCCGCTGGCGGCCATCTTGGATTAGGTGCGGACATGTCGGACACAATTTTTAAAGAAGACCACCCAAGGACTGTTGTGACAAAGTTTGGTTGCAAATGGCCCAGTGGTTTCTGAGGAGTTGATCTTTAACGACGGACGGACGACGGACGACGACGACGACGACAGACGCAAAGTGATGGCAAAAGCTCACATGGCCTTTTAGGCCAGGTGAGCTAAAAAGGGCCCTTAGGTAAGAAATTTTTACTTTTTGTTATATCTTATTAAAGCATCAATATTGGGTTATACAAAGAAGTAATAAAAGTAAAATTACCCCAAAAGTTGTGGAGAAATTATGTTTATTTAAGACTTTATTTATTGCAGTAATAAACAAATTGTTGTAGAATAAAATAATTCTGATAATAAATGTACATGTATACAGTTGTCCGACTCAATTTTCTCAATATGGCATGTACAGAACAACAAATAGGTAGGGTTTTCACATAAAGTACCACAATTATAACGAATTTCAATTGTTCAAAATGAGAATAACTAGGAACAAAATCAAACTCAATGTTTTCTGGAGGCAGATACCTTTTAAACAGACTAAAATTTGTACTGGCCTTTTATAAGCAGGTGTCCATCATGGTGCCATGCATATCCCATCAAACTGAGTTGAGTTGAGTAATGGTGTTTAACGTCCCAGTCAAGAATATTTCACTTATATCAAGAATCGCCAGCTATAGGCAAAGGTGCAGAAATTTTGCCTGTGCGTTGCGCTTATGGCATTATACAGCAGGGTTCTTTATCGTGCCAAGCCTACTGTGACACAGGACCTCGTTTATTTTAAGTTCCCATCCGAAACAACCGTGACTTTCATTTCATAATGCCGGGTGCTTGGCGAAAGAACAGTCACTACCCACTTTAAAGTCTTGGTTCAGTCCCGGTCAGGATTTGAACCTATGACCTCCCACTTACAGAGCAAGCACTCTACCAACTGAGCTACCACAGTGGTCCCATCCAACTGAACCTGATTGTAATCATGTATATCAGTAATAGATCTGAGATTCAATAATACAATTAATCAATCAATAAAGCAAAAAGTCTCATAAAAATCTGTTAAATAGATTTCAAGAATACTAGCAGACAAAATGTTGACAAAAAAATGGAGTAAACATCATACGTTCTCGAATTTGTTTGGGTAACTTACTGTGATTAAAGTTCATTCAGAATGATTTACCCCAGTAAACAACAAGAACAACAATTTGACAATACAAATGAATAATATGTAGCAGTCTGGGTAGCCCAGTCGTAAAGCAATCACCTATAGTCCAGGAGGTCCGTAATGACCCTGCGGTTTTTTTCTCTTTCCCGTTACAAATACAAACAAAATATGTGTGAAAACTAAAATTCTGGATACAATTTCCATGATATTTCAAAATAAATTTATTATTAACTGTACAAAAGGGGACCAAGATTAATTGATCTTTATGATATTTTTAAAAATGTTTTTGCTTATTTCAAAAACAAAGTGAAACTTTAATTAACTGACCATTTTAGCCAGAAGAATTTTATTTCATAGGACAGATGACAGAGATGTATGTTGTTTGCATCAGTTAATGAACTGGAACTGTCTCTTGAGAGCCAAACCCCCTACAAAAATATGTTACTTTTTAACACAAAATGTCATAAATCAGTCACCAATGGCAATGTTGGCTACCAAAAGTGGAAACATAGCAGTACTATTCATATAATTCATGAATGCCTATTTCTTTTCTGAGAATATCTGTCCCAAAACTAGCTCAAGAGAGCTTTGAATTATCCAAACTTTAATGAAATTTTAATTTTATCCTGACATGCACGGACTTCATGATCAGAAGTACCGACATGCTCCTTTCTTAAAAATACACATCACTGTGTAGAAATAAACCTAACACCAATGGCAATACTAAACAAATTTGATCATCGTCAAATACTAATAATTTAACTATCTTCATCTGTTTTTCTTCTCCTTGCCGTAAGCACTATCTAGACCTAGTCCTGTAAATACTAGTGCGGTACCGACCCATTGTCTGTTATTCATGGTATTTTGAAATAATATTACCGATCCTAGAATCGTGAAAAATTTTCTTGTGGTTGTAACAATTGAACATGTTAAAGGTCCAAATGAAGTGACGGTGACAAAAATGAACATCTACAAAAAAAATATACAATAAATAAATAAATCAATCAATAAATCAATCAATCAATCAATAAACTGGAGTGTATATTAAGAATATGTACATGTATAATACAGTAAAACCTAGGGAGGAGGAGGAAGGGGGTCGATTGGTTGAGTAAATGTTGTTTTACAACAAATCACCACCTTTTTATTTTTTTTCAATTTTGTTTTAATCTAAACACAAGTTCATCATCATATGGTGAGCTGGTTTTGTTAGAATTTTAAATAAATTTGTCAAATTATGTTATTCCTTAATACCAACAAAAATAAAAGTTCAAAACAAAATGTATTCATACATACAATGAGTTATTTTTGGTAATTCTCAGGCCAAAAAAGAACCACTGCAGTAGCTCAGTTGGTAGAGTGCTTGAAGTTGCTCTGTAAGTAGGAGGTTGTAGTTTGAACCCCAATGGGGCTCGATCCAATAAGACCTAAAAGTGGGAAGTGAACGTTCTTTCGCCAAGCACTCTGCATTACGAAATGAAAGCCACAGTCCCTTTTGGATGGGTGCTTAAAAAATGAGGTCTCATGTCACAGTAGACATGATAGGGAAACTTAATTATAATGCCATCAGTGCAATGCACAGGCAAAATTTCTGCACCTACAGCTGGTAATGTCTCAATATAAGTGAAATATTCTTGAATGACATGTTAAACATCATTACTCAACCCTCAACTCTGTTTTTCTACAGACACTCAGTTTCCTCAACCATTTCTGAACTTATCATCCACAAGGCCCACTGGTTTCCTCAACCATTCCTGAACTTATCATCCACAAGGCCCACTGATTTCCTCAACCATTCCTGAACTTATCATCCACAAGGCCCACTGATTTCCTCAACCATTCCTGAACTTATCATCCACAAGGCCCACTGGTTTCCTCAACCATTCCTGAACTTATCATCCACAAGGCCCACTGGTTTCCTCAACCATTCCTGAACTTATCATCCACAAGGCCCACTGATTTCCTCAACCATTCCTGAACTTATCATCCACAAGGCCCACTGGTTTCCTCAACCATTCCTGAACTTATCATCCACAAGGCCCACTGATTTCCTCAACCATTCCTGAACTTATCATCCACAAGGCCCACTGGTTTCCTCAACCATTCCTGAACTTATCATCCACAAGGCCCACTGGTTTCCTCAACCATTCCTGAACTTATCATCCACAAGGCCCACTGATTTCCTCAACCATTCCTGAACTTATCATCCACAAGGCCCACTGGTTTCCTCAACCATTCCTGAACTTATCATCCACAAGGCCCACTGGTTTCCTCAACCATTCCTGAACTTATCATCCACAAGGCCCACTGATTTCCTCAACCATTCCTGAACTTATCATCCACAAGGCCCACTGGTTTCCTCAACCATTCCTGAACTTATCATCCACAAGGCCCACTGGTTTCCTCAACCATTCCTGAACTTATCATCCACAAGGCCCACTGGTTTCCTCAACCATTCCTGAACTTATCATCCACAAGGCCCACTGGTTTCCTCAACCATTCCTGAACTTATCATCCACAAGGCCCACTGGTTTCCTCAACCATTTCTGAACTTATCATCCATAAGGCCCACTGGTTTCCTCAACCATTCCTGAACTTATCATCCATAAGGCCCACTGGTTTCCTCAACCATTTCTGAACTTATCATCCACAAGGCCCACTGGTTTCCTCAACCATTCCTGAACTTATCATCCACAAGGCCCACTGATTTCCTCAACCATTCCTGAACTTATCATCCACAAGGCCCACTGGTTTCCTCAACCATTCCTGAACTTATCATCCACAAGGCCCACTGGTTTCCTCAACCATTCCTGAACTTATCATCCATAAGGCCCACTGGTTTCCTCAACCATTCCTGAACTTATCATCCACAAGGCCCACTGGTTTCCTCAACCATTCCTGAACTTATCATCCATAAGGCCCACTGGTTTCCTTAACCATTCCTGAACTTATCATCCACAAGGCCCACTGGTTTCCTCAACCATTCCTGAACTTATCATCCACAAGGCCCACTGGTTTCCTCAACCATTCCTGAACTTATCATCCACAAGGCCCACTGGTTTCCTCAACCATTCCTGAACTTATCATCCACAAGGCCCACTGGTTTCCTCAACCATTCCTGAACTTATCATCCACAAGGCCCACTGGTTTCCTCAACCATTCCTGAACTTATCATCCATAAGGCCCACTGGTTTCCTCAACCATTCCTGAACTTATCATCCACAAGGCCCACTGGTTTCCTCAACCATTCCTGAAATTATCATCCACAAGGCCCACTGGTTTCCTCAACCATTCCTGAACTTATCATCCACAAGGCCCACTGGTTTCCTCAACCATTCCTGAACTTATCATCCACAAGGCCCACTGGTTTCCTCAACCATTCCTGAACTTATCATCCACAAGGCCCACTGGTTTCCTCAACCATTCCTGAACTTATCATCCACAAGGCCCACTGGTTTCCTCAACCATTCCTGAACTTATCATCCACAAGGCCCACTGGTTTCCTCAACCATTCCTGAACTTATCATCCACAAGGCCCACTGGTTTCCTCAACCATTCCTGAAATTATCATCCACAAGGCCCACTGGTTTCCTCAACCATTCCTGAACTTATCATCCACAAGGCCCACTGGTTTCCTCAACCATTCCTGAACTTATCATCCACAAGGCCCACTGGTTTCCTCAACCATTCCTGAACTTATCATCCACAAGGCCCACTGGTTTCCTCAACCATTCCTGAAATTATCATCCACAAGGCCCACTGGTTTCCTCAACCATTCCTGAACTTATCATCCACAAGGCCCACTGGTTTCCTCAACCATTCCTGAACTTATCATCCACAAGGCCCACTGGTTTCCTCAACCATTCCTGAAATTATCATCCACAAGGCCCACTGGTTTCCTCAACCATTCCTGAACTTATCATCCACAAGGCCCACTGGTTTCCTCAACCATTCCTGAACTTATCATCCACAAGGCCCACTGGTTTCCTCAACCATTCCTGAACTTATCATCCACAAGGCCCACTGGTTTCCTCAACCATTCCTGAACTTATCATCCACAAGGCCCACTGGTTTCCTCAACCATTCCTGAACTTATCATCCACAAGGCCCACTGGTTTCCTCAACCATTCCTGAACTTATCATCCACAAGGCCCACTGGTTTCCTCAACCATTCCTGAACTTATCATCCATAAGGCCCACTGGTTTCCTCAACCATTCCTGAACTTATCATCCATAAGGCCCACTGGTTTCCTCAACCATTCCTGAACTTATCATCCATAAGGCCCACTGGTTTCCTCAACCATTCCTGAACTTATCATCCACAAGGCCCACTGGTTTCCTCAACCATTCCTGAACTTATCATCCACAAGGCCCACTGGTTTCCTCAACCATTCCTGAACTTATCATCCACAAGGCCCACTGGTTTCCTCAACCATTCCTGAACTTATCATCCATAAGGCCCACTGGTTTCCTCAACCATTCCTGAACTTATCATCCATAAGGCCCACTGGTTTCCTCAACCATTCCTGAACTTATCATCCACAAGGCCCACTGGTTTCCTCAACCATTCCTGAACTTATCATCCACAAGGCCCACTGGTTTCCTCAACCATTCCTGAACTTATCATCCACAAGGCCCACTGGTTTCCTCAACCATTCCTGAAATTATCATCCACAAGGCCCACTGGTTTCCTCAACCATTCCTGAACTTATCATCCACAAGGCCCACTGGTTTCCTCAACCATTCCTGAACTTATCATCCACAAGGCCCACTGGTTTCCTCAACCATTCCTGAACTTATCATCCACAAGGCCCACTGGTTTCCTCAACCATTCCTGAACTTATCATCCACAAGGCCCACTGGTTTCCTCAACCATTCCTGAACTTATCATCCACAAGGCCCACTGGTTTCCTCAACCATTCCTGAACTTATCATCCACAAGGCCCACTGGTTTCCTCAACCATTCCTGAACTTATCATCCACAAGGCCCACTGGTTTCCTCAACCATTCCTGAACTTATCATCCACAAGGCCCACTGGTTTCCTCAACCATTCCTGAACTTATCATCCACAAGGCCCACTGGTTTCCTCAACCATTCCTGAACTTATCATCCACAAGGCCCACTGGTTTCCTCAACCATTCCTGAACTTATCATCCACAAGGCCCACTGGTTTCCTCAACCATTCCTGAAATTATCATCCACAAGGCCCACTGGTTTCCTCAACCATTCCTGAACTTATCATCCACAAGGCCCACTGGTTTCCTCAACCATTCCTGAACTTATCATCCACAAGGCCCACTGGTTTCCTCAACCATTCCTGAACTTATCATCCACAAGGCCCACTGGTTTCCTCAACCATTCCTGAACTTATCATCCACAAGGCCCACTGGTTTCCTCAACCATTCCTGAACTTATCATCCACAAGGCCCACTGTTGTGTAAATCAATCTCATTAACTTCACTTCTCTCTACAGGGCCTCAGTTGCCAAGTGGTCAAAAGCATGAGCTTACAGATAACAGTGCCTCTCACCAACTAGGTTGAATCAGGCTCGGGCAGATTCTGGTGTGAAAAGGTTTGTCAGTTTGCTTGCCAAAAATGCCCCAAATTAGGTGATTTTCTCTGGATATTTTGGATACTCCAGTGTCCCCAACCATTCAAGAGATGAATGCCCTGATATAAATGAAAAATCTTGACTGGGGTGTAAAACACCATTACTCCACTCTGCATCTAGTTGTCCCGTTTTTCTTTTTTTAAGCAAATCACTTAAAACTTGATGCTCAAACTGTAAAATTTTGGAGTTAATGAATGAATGATTTGTTGATTGTAATATAAGACTGATACAAATTCCTGATATAAAATTTTACCTGTCCTAGAGCACTGGCTATACCAAATGTAACCATATGGAATAAAACAGATGGATGTCTTTGTACAAAACCTAAAAATGCTACACCTTCTCCTGTAACAACTAAACCTGAAATAGATATATGTCACAAATTTTGAACAAAAGTAGAAATTTTAAGTCTTTTAGAACATATTTTCTATTTAGAGATGATTTTTTGTCGCAACTTATAAAAAGTGTCGCAAATTGCGACATTTGCGACTGACAGTGTGAGCAGTAACATCAAACTAGGATAAATTAATACAGGAATGAAATGCATTATAACAGGGCTCTCAATCTTTTGAACTTTAGTCTGAAAATTTGTCTCTGTCTCTTACCCAATTTCTAACAATACATGAAGTGAATTTTCCCAATTTCAGTAAACAGACATTTATTTGTGAAAAAAAACACTTTATTGTTACTTTTGTTAATTTTACCAATATTAATCAAATGTTTTATTTGTTTTTAAAAAGTGAAAATCAGTTTAGTGTTTGGGAAAAAACTAGAAAGTTTTTCAATGGTGATAGTCAAAATATTGGTCCAAAATATTGATTGCCAAGTGCTGCCTTAAATTTATAGTTTTATACATAATTTATTTTTTATATAATTTACCTAGATAATATACGGTAATAAAAACTTACAACCAATGATATACAAGTACAGTCAAACATGTCTATAAAGGCCACTCCAGGGAACCAGTAAAAGTGGTCTTTATGGGCAGGTGGCCTTTATATTCAGGTTCAAATAATACTGATAAAGAACAATTGGGATACCAATCTACTGGCCTTTATAAGCAGGTGGCCCTTATATAGAGGTGACCTTTAAGGCAGGTTGGACTGTAATTGATAAGTAAAATTAATTTTTATTATTTTTATATATATAACTTACCTATAGCAAGCCATAATATAGACCATAGATTTACATTAAACATCATGTTATAGGCTCCTGTTTTACTTTCACTTCTCATCCTCTCCTGTGTGACACCGGTCAAACCATCTAGTGTTAATGACACTAACTGTTAACAAATGAAATGGATAAATTAGATTACAAGCCTAGGATTATCAGGCCATCAAAAGCTTTTATGGCCATCATCACAGTATAAATTGTTGATAAGTATGATGTTTCGGTGTCCAAAATTGCCCTGGATATATCTGATGTCTCGTAGTTTCATGTTCCTTTCACTCTCATATAGTAAAACTTCATTTTTATGCTTGTTATTAACTTTGACACCTCACTTATCATCATACTGTTTAGAAGTCCCAAATTCTGCTTCACCTGTGTTTTTCTTTATAGTCTCTCTTCATTTTTCATTGAAAAACCTTATATATGCAATGCCAAACTTTGACTGGAAAAATAGTGACAATGAATGAAGATTTTACTCTATGCTCATTTGTACCTAAACCAGTGTTAAATCTAGAAGGGGCAAAGCAACCATTGACCTGTTATTCTGCCAAATGACCGCATTGTTAAGGCATTAGTGGGCAATATTTAACATTACATGAATGCAATAACATTGATGTTAATGGTGTCTACAAATACTTTTTTAAATGGCCCTGTCTAAAAATCCTAGATTGAACACTGGGTAACTAATTACCAATTAACACTGGATGTATCTGCACTACTGTAAACATTTTTAATTTCGTGTGTATTAATTTTCGCAGTAAAGGACATTTAGACATATCCACAAAGTTGAATTTTTGTGTTTTTGAAATATGCACTATAACACAATAAGCATAATATAATTTTCAATGGGTATTAATTTCAACACAAAACAAACGACCTCAGAATAATGAAAATTAGTACACCACGAAAATAAATATGTTTACAGTATTTTTTCCTATTTTGCACTGTTGTATGAATGTTACACTTACCAATAAAATTTCTCCCATACCAAACAGAGGGGAATCTTCAGACTTCCCTTTAGAAGGGACTTTATCTTTGTATAAGAACATGGCCACGCCCAAAACAATCATCAAAACAAACAAAAATTTAGCAGCTGGGTATCTCTTTCTGGCTAGAATGATACCAAGTATCATCACTGGTATAGGTTTAGCTGATTTACCTAAAACCTGAAAATAACAAAACAAGACACCCATGGGCCTTAACGCTCACCTGTGGCTGAGTACATATCTCATGCTGAGAATAACAAAAATATTCTTTTTTAATATGACTGGCTTTTAAGCACAGCAGATCATGGACTAGGTAAAACCATATCAAATCACTAATTTTTTTTCATTATTTCTTTAGGTAAATCCTGAATTAATTCGAAATAATTCATTTTGAAATCTTGAGATCTTGGGAGATCCAGTTGAGGACTTTTAAAACTGTGATGTACATGTCTTGCAAGGAATTCCATTTAAGAAATGACATTGTTTTGGGGTCACTTCAAACTCCAAAACAATGTCATTTCTTATATTTACAATTCATTTTTTTATATCTAATCTGCTATTTGGACTTAAAACTATTACTGCATTTCATTGTTGTTAATTAATTTACTTCCTCCGTTGGTGTTAGTGCATTGTGGAACTGTCTACCACATCTCAATGAAGGATGACGTCATCGATGAGTGGGATGACAGGTGACCCCACCTACTTCCATTGAAACTACCACATCTCAATGATGGATGACGTCATCAATGATTGAGATGACAGGTGACCCCGAGAAATAGGTTTCATAGACAGAAATGGGTGCTATTGTAAATATATGAGTTTGACTAAATTTTTCAACTCACTAGTGTACAAGCTGTTGTGCTGGAGAAATCGACTTACATGTATGTAATTTGATTGAATTATGTACACACATTAAGGTTATCTATTGTGAAAGTTTAAGGCCATGAAAAAGCTGCACTTTCTATTAAAATGTTTTTACTCACAAAGAGTGTCCAGAAAGAGAAATCAATCAGTCATCTTCAAACATTTCAGCAATTAAGTCTATAATGGTATTTGATATAGGCTTAATTGCTGAAAGTGTGGAGATGAGCAAGTCATCATTAGGAAGAGACCTTAAAAACCTATGCTCTGTGACACGCCAGGTGTGGCACACTAAAAAACCATCTCTGCGCATTGTCATGATTATGCTGCAAAGGGAAAATTTCTGCCGCTTCATCTATAATTAATGATGTCTCGATATAAATAAAATATTCTTGACTGGGATGTTAATCTAAAACACTGCCTAAAAAATATTTTATAGAGTATAAAATCTGTTTTACCTGTGTTGGGTAACTGACATGTTGTAAGGCGTGATTACTGGCCAACATAGCACCTAGGTATGACAAGGAACACAATGTATACATCTTTACTGGAGTTATGTCCCTTTCTTTATGCCACAATACCATTACTGCAACAAACCGAAAAACACTCAAAAATTTATATAAGAAATACATTTATTATCTTGGTGTCAAACCACTTCATATATGCAGTAATTAACATTATTTACCAGTATTTACACAGGTGTGCCAAAATTTATTTTCTATGTGTATAAGAAAAAAGGTGGTGCCATTTGAGGTTGGTGACTTTGCCTTCATTTTCAGGCTATATGCTAACACACACCCATCCCCACCCCCACCCAGCCCCCACCCCATGGGATGCAAGTCTACCACACAGTTTATAATAATTCAATTTTCCTTTGTTTCAAGCATTTAGATTGGTCAAATTTTGTTTGTTTTGTTACATGAAAGGGCTGACTCTCTGTTAGTGATGTCATATTATTATGGAGGATACAGAGATACATTTCAATTCCTACACCATAGAGATGCCTATTTTTGCTGTGGTAGTACTGTTGTTTGAATTAATAATTCTGTTGAGTCAAAGAATTCTTAAAACTGAATTATAAGAAATAAAAATATTTTTTCTTCTCATTATGAAAGTGTGAAATAATTGCACCATTTTGTTTGCACAAGTAACATAATTTGCATATTAATTCGCTACACAAATTATCCAGTGTACAAAAATTGTAGTATTTTAGTTAACAGGATTGGAAACATAGGGATAAGAATTTTATTTAGAGAATGTGTTTACTACTTCAATACCTCTGGATTCAGTTAGGCATTTGTATGCCTACACAACACTGTCTAATAGGTTTTCCATTTGAAATGAATTTGTATTCAGTCCTATGGAACCTAACTAGTGTAGCAATTTAGCTACATAATATAGTACATGTATGTACTATGTACAGTTAAGAGATGTTACTACTGTCTCATCTTAGCTGTAATTTTTGGTGAAATGGAAAACTGTGCTTGTTATACAAATGAGTGACCAGTTATTGATTCCGGGCAATGGTGAAAGGGGTTCTCTCAACTTTGTAGAAATTGATGTAACAAATGGTGCCCACACCAGAACCCTGGCTATATATGGGGCACCCATCTAAGTTCACCTAAAGGTCCATAAAAATGCATGTTTTAGAATATGTCTTCTAGGGACGAATAATAAAGACGGGTCTCACTGGTTTATTTTATGGGGCCGATATTGTGACTAATTCACAATTAAAAATACTGATATATGTTTTTTCTCAATTACTTGGCTATTTTTCAAAATTTCAGCTTTAAAACCAGTATATTTGAAGTTTTCTTTTTCACAATTTTGGCCATTATGATGCTTGTTTTCACAACTGCAAGGACTCAGCCTCATTCACATAAGGGTGAGAGAGAGTCCAGAAAGGGGAAGGATGGAATGTAGTAATATAGCTACATGGTATAGTAATTAGTATGTGCCATGGACACTTAAGACATAAGAGCATTAACTCACTTAGGTGAAATGGTATAAGACACATTTTACAAATGGATGACCTGGGTTCAATTTCAAGCATTTTGGGAAGGGAATTTATTCCATTGTAATTAGCATTTACATTTCACTAACATTTACACATACCTGACTTTGAAGCTATGGCATTTATGATACACTGTATAAAGACAAGGGCTAGTGTGTATTTAAATTTCTCTGTTTTATCACCTTCTCCATACTTTCCTTTTGTTCTGAAAAATGAAAATATATAACTGTTATTCTACAAAAGCTCAACTGTACCAATGCTATAGACTTGTAACAGGAAAGAGAAAAATGCAGGAGATTCTGGGTTCGATCCCCAGTCCGACCCTGCATTTTTTCTCTTTCCTGTTACATTGGCAGGTCATTTAAGAGATCTCTAAATGACCTGACAAGAGTGTTTAGTATACATCATGAACATAGTAAAAATTGTCACATTTATATATACCTTATAACTTGTATAAAGACCACCCATTGTGACTGGGCAAAAGTGGACATACGTAATAGACAGGTGGACTTTATATAGAGAGTCAGCTCTTATGTGCAAGTAAACATTTGTAGACTTTACAGACAGGTTTAGGAGTCATTAGGGACTAAAATGGGTGTTCTTTATTCACATATCACAGGTGGATTTTATATAGAGGGCCACCTCTTATCTGTAGACTTTACCGACAGGTTCAGGAGTCATTAGGGACTAAAATGGGTGTTCTTTATTCACATATCACAGGTGGATTTTATATAGAGGGCCACCTCTTATCTGTAGACTTTACCGACAGGTTTAGGAGTCATTAGGGACTAAAATGGGAGTTCTCTATTCACATATCACAGGTGGATTTTATATAGAGGGCCACCTCTTATCTGTAGACATTACAGACAGGTTCAGGAGTCATTAGGGACTAAAATGGGAGTTCTTTATTCACATATCACAGGTGGATTTTATATAGAGGGCCACCTCTTATCTGTAGACTTTACAGACAGGTTTAGGAGTCATTAGGGACTAAAATGGGAGTTCTCTATTCACATATCACAGGTGGATTTTATATAGAGGGCAACCTCTTATCTGTAGACTTTACCGACAGGTTCAGGAGTCATTAGGGACTAAAACTAAAACAGGTGGTCTTTGTTCACATTTCACAGGTGGACTTTATATAGAGGTTTATTATATAAAAAAATGTTGGGGAATCATCAGACAGGTAGACTTTATATCAAAGGCCATAGGGGATGCTTCAGATCGGTTTCTATAGGCAAGTGGACTTTCAGTAGAGGTGGACTCAATAACAAATTATACTGTATGCAACATACAATATTTTTTTTAATAAAATGCTTAAAAACTCTTCCCCTTGTACCTATGTTCTGCATCCTAAATTTAAATTTATCCCAAGAAGTTTCTCACCATTTTATATTAACTTATACAGTAATTTCCAAAGAATCATTCATGCATCTGTACAGTATGAAACAGTTGAAATTGGTCGTTGCATATTTGAGCAACGTGGTTGAAAACTATTGCGTTGTACACATGAAGAAACCACATCTAAACGCATTTAACTAAAATAAAATCCTTAAATATACCACTAACATGTATTCCTGCAATATGCCATAGTAAAAATAGCAAACAAATATTCCCAAAGCACATGCTATCAGTTTTCGTCTGCTCTCGGCCGCCATTTTCCCTTTCGATTCGGTACTACCGGATTTTATCGTTCCTTGTTCAAGAACGACCTCTTTCAGCTGGTCCTCAATCGTCGAACTATCTGTCATTAATAGATAAAATATTTAAACTTTTATCACGTTGACTTGCTTATCTTGACGTGTCATTCATTGAGGATACCTTAGTTCCGGGTGAAACGGAAACTTCGGCGTGCAGTAATTTCATTGGTCAATATTCTCAAACCTGGTTTTTCCCTACCAATGAGATTCTATTTTTAAATCAGGGGGTTTTGCCCGTAGGCTCAGGTGTCAGCTATACACACACAAAAAATTACCAACTAACAGCATTTTTTTTTTTTTTTTTGCAAAACCGACAAACAATATCAATTTTTAAAAATTGTTTATCAAAGCTATAAAGAGTAAATTTTAAAATTCTACAGTTTTATTGAGATATTTTATTTTCAGGATTTTCAAACCACAGGAGTTATAAATTCATTAAAATTCCATGTTTTTATACCCAATGTTTGTTAAAAACATTCACTATAAAAATAATAATAATAATAATAATAATAATAATAATAATAATAATAATAAAATAATCACTTCATTGGTGATTCCAATCATCTTGAAAGTATTTTCAGGGACCCGGATGTCTATGAATACCCTAGCTGAGCATTGAAGTTTTTGATCATCAATCATAAGAGGCCAGTGGAAGTCTTTGGACCCGGATATCAGAGTCTATTGGGCCGAAATTTTAACTTCGCAGTTCGCTCACGACAATGTGCAGGAAGGATTTTTTTTATGTGTCATGCCTGCCTCGATACAGATCATCCGTTTTTAAGGTCTTTTTCAAATAACCCGTGACTTGCATTTCTAAATACCCAGTGCTTGGTAAAAGGAGATTTTTGTGAGGCCTGATCGCGGTTCGAACCCACGACCTCTCACATACGGAGAGAGCACCCTAACCAACTGAGCAACCGTAATGGCCCAACCAATCAAAATTAGTACTTTACTTACTATTGTTAGATATTGTAACTTCAGTAAAACACTGGTCCTCATCAATGCTCTTCTGGTCCAGAACTGTGGATCTCCTGTCCTCTTCAAGAGAACTAGTGGAATTTTGTTGTCGACTCATTCAGCTGACAAACCTGAATACTTTTGCTGTTTTATGCTGTTTGCTTGCTGAAAATTAATCAGATAGATTGACCAATTGATTTTTTTTAATTACTCCATTTTTTAGTTAGCAAAACAATTATCTGCGTACTGTAATTTTTTAAAACTGAAAATTTTTAATTTTAAAATTCTCGGAAATTGTCAAAAAATTAAACTTTTGAATGTTTTATTTTGATATAATCGACATGTATTGACGCGAAAATAAAACCACGCGATTTTTTTAAATGTCGATTATCCGATGGCGCGAAAATTAACTAACTTAAAAATTTTCCGATTGATAGTACTTACTTGCAAAATCTACAATTATCAAATGATGACATCAGACCGTTTCTTCCCCAACAAATTACACGTTCACGTTATTCTACACGGAATTGTTTCTTGTCTAGATGAGTGTCTCGATATAAGTGAATAAGGTTGACCACGACGTCCAATCAGTCAATTAGTACCCGTATGCATAGAAGTACTTATGTTTGTGTACTAGCATTCTAATTTCTACCAATAGTCATTCATAGTACATGTATGTTACTAGGCATTTACACTACTTGGAATTGTGTTTTTTTTATAAAGTTCTGGACAGCAATATTCTTTCACAGTATTAGGGGAAATTTTTGTAAATTCTTTCATTATTCACCTGTCACACATACATAACAACATATAAAATCATGTCAACATGGATTTATTATTACAGTACATTAAATGTTATGTGTAACATATTGCATGTTCTTTGCCTTATATATATAGAGAGAGAGGGGGGATTATCTGTCTTAGACAGAGAGAGAGAGAGAGAGAGAGAGAGAGAGAGAGAGGTTTCAGCCTTTGATCTGGGGACAATTATTGGCTCCTTAAGTTCTTATTGAGGACACCACCAACGATTAGGGGACTAACCCTACGTCACCAGATCTTTAAGTACTCCGATAAAATCGCTATTTTAAATGGATTTGGGTAAGTTATGTGGGGACCGACGGAAAATTGTCCCCACATTGCAGGTAAATTAACTACTATCCCATTTATCTCAAATTGCCCGACACCCATTTCATTTACATTTAAACAAAATGTAAAATCACCCAGAGAAAGATTTATTAAAACTCCAAAAGTACATTTTAGGTATATAATTGCATCATCATCATCATCATCATCATCATCATCATCATCATCATCATCATCGTCATCATCATCATCACCACCATCATCATCATCATCATCATCATCATCATCATCATCATCATCATCATCATCATCATCATCATCATCATCATCATCATCGTCATCATCATCATCACCACCACCATCATCATCATCATCATCATCATCATCATCATCATCATCATCATCATCATCATCATCATTATTATCATCATTATCATCATCATCATCATCATCATCATTATCATCATCATCATCATCATTATCATCATCATCATCATCATCATCATCATCATCTCTTTATTACAAACATAAATTAAATTGTCATTTTAAAGTAAATAAACTATAAGAATAGAAAGTGATGTAAATGAAAAAAAAAATCTTGACTAATTCACAGATGCGTCAAAAATGAATATTTGATTAATTATCTTACCGACATTTAATACTTATAAAATATCAGGAAATTTTATTTTATTTATTTATTTTTTTTTCATTTTCCTTAAAATGTAACTTGAATTAGTGCAAAACTTCTCATACATATATATACAGTACAGACCTGTCGAAAGTTTAACACTGGGCTAACGAAAAGAGATAGATGCTCGGAGGTCGATAATATAGACATCGAGTCACGGATCGAAAAGAGATTGGTAGAGGCTGCAGACAATCTGCCGAGATAAGCTAAAAGATGCGATTCCGATTAAGCACTAATTATTTAGCTTGGGTGTTCAACTATTGACAGTCTTGTAATGTACATGGCATTGTATATATCATGACGGCAATGATTCATTGTACGCAGTACGTATAACATTCCGTGGAAATTATTCAAACCTATCAACTGAATCTGTATGTAACGAAATAAAAGAGAAGGAAACGGCTTTGAAAAAGTGCCAATAAAAAATATATAGACGAAAACCTTTATTATCTCCGGTCTCATTGGAGATGTTCATCTAGCAAGTCATGATAAACTCCTTTATAAGGTACAAAATGTCCTTGACCATATTGACTAGACGTCCCAGAGGCCACGGTGGCCTAATGGATAAGACTTTAGTCTACAAATCCCGGGTCTCTCACCGCTGTGAGTTCGAGTCCCTCTCAGACCACATGTTGGAAAGTGAATGTCCTTGTCATTTGTCTTTACTGGTTCATCCAGTGTCAGTATAATGTGACTGGGGGAATGGTACGCTTGTCTGTCGCGTACTGACTTGTTGAGCTAACACCTTAGTCGTCCTGGCTGCGCGATGGAACAAGGTAGACCATAAAACACACTCGCACTTCACATGCATGCATAGACTAACTTGTTCAAAGAATAATAAAGTAGTTCTCGATGCGAATAGCCGAAAAATTGCTGATGCAACGTTTATAAGTAAAATTCAAAAACAACAACAACTATAAGACGCCTCTAGCACTGTAATTTAAAGTGATGTTACATATAAAATGTATACAGATAAAATAAAAAGTGTACAAGTCTTAAATATTTTTGAACGACGTATGGTAATTATATCTACCAGTACAAAAACTATTTATAAATCATTGTTAGAATACTTATTTATGACCATATTGCTGATACATATAATAAATATGATTGGCCGTTTTCAATTCAATTTTTTAAATACGCATGGCTCTTTCTTAAGTCTTTTTTTCGAACATAAGCAGTCTCGGTTTTCGAGAAATACTGTAATTTTTCATTCAACTTATTATTACTGTTGTTGTTGTTTGTTTGTTGTAGACATTCATGTGAAAACTTACCGCATATATTATAACACCATGCACGCCCTTGTCTCAAACCAGTTCTGAATACCTATTGTCCGCCATCTTGACAAATTAATATATTTTTTTAAAAAACATATTATTCATTAATTAAGGAAACTATAGTAATCATAGTGTAATGTATTTCCTGTTATTTATTTAGTGTCCATATTAATCATTATTAAAATAAACTGTATACGAACACCGAAATAAGTTGTTGAAACGGTTATAAATTTTAAAATTTTAAACCAAAAATCTCATTTTGAATTCAAAATTATATTCCGCCTCGATATAAGGCAAATGTTCTTGACCGCAGCGTAAAACACCATTACTCCACTCTACTAATTTTGAATTTAAATTTATTGAAATAAGTCAATGATTTAATCTTTTATATACTTACTTACTTATCCTCTTCATCAGGCACCAACAAGTGTCCTCCATTTGTCTATGTCATATGTTGGGCTTGCCCCCAGGTGTATCCCAGCTCCTGTAGTTAATTGAATGGTTCTACTTCAGGTAGTACGAGGTCTACCAGGCTTTCTTTTTCCAGTTGGTGTCCAATTCAATGCTGTTTTTGGTATTCTCTCATTGGGCATTCTCATTACATGGCCTAACCATCTAAAGCGTGTATGGTAATGTTGTTGCATTTACTGATCTTGTATACTAGTATTCAATTAACAGGGGTTCTGGTACCACGCTGGGCAACGGGGTATCTCACGAACAGTTAGTGGAGAAGTTTAAAGACTACAGCGACTCTCAGCCACATCCTAAGTTCAAATATCTAAATTCGCTGGAATGGATGGATGGATGGCTGGATGGATAGATGGTTAGATGGAGGGGATAGGATGGGATGGGATGCAATGGAGGGAGAGAGGGGGGATGGATGGCTGGATGGATCGATAGATTTGGGTTTTATGTCCAGGTCAAGATCTTTATCCACTCGTTGCAGATCCTAATGTGAGATAGTTTGTCAGTTTATTTGTTGAAAGTCGATGTTTTTCTTCCGGTACTCTGGTTGCCCCACCATCCATGATCTGACCACCTGGATATAAAAGCGAAACGATCTTGACTGAGGCGTTTGACTCTAATATTACACCTAACTCATTCTGTGATTAACTCCAAAATTCACACATACCACTGCGGAAGCTCAGTTAGTAGAGTGCTCTCTCCGTAAGTTGCAGGTCATGGGTTCGAACCCCGACCAGATCTGACCCAAGACTTTAAAGTGGATAGTGACCGTTCTTTTGCCAAGCACTCGACATTACGACATTAAAGTCACGGTTCTTTCGGATGGGACTTTAAAATAAACGAGGTCCCGTGTCACGGTGTGCTTGGTACGATAAAGAACCCTGCTGTATAATGCCATCAGAGCAACGCACAGGCACAATTTCTGCACATTCACATACAGTTGGTGACGTCTCGATATAAGTGAAATATTCTTGACTGGGACGTTAAACACCATTACTCAACTCAACTCTTACTCATTCTGTGATTAACTTCAAAATTTACACATGCCAGTGCGGTAGCTTAGTTGGTAGAGTGTTCTCTCCGTAAGTGGAAGATCGTGGGTTCAAACCTCGACCGTTCTGACCCAAGACTTGAAATTGGTTAGTGACTGTTCTTTCGCTTAGCACTAGGCATTACGACATAAAAGTCAAGGTTCTTTCGGATGGGACTTTAAAATAAACGAGGTCCGCGTGAACTCCATCAGCGCAAAGCACAGGCAGAATTTCTGCACCTTCGCTTATAGTTGGTGACGTCTCGATATAAGTGAAACATTCTTGACTGGAAAGTTAAAACCTATTACTTAACCCGACTCCAAATTCAAACGAATGGATATGATGTTCCGCAGCATCTCGAGACGCTTCTGATTACTGAATTCCGATATTTTGTTCTAGAGTTATGGATCTTTATTCACCAGACTTTTGTGAATTTCTTCATATCTCTCTAAGCTTGTCATTTTAGGTTTTGTTTGGCATTTTCAACTTATCTGCAAATATCAAACTTTATATGATGTTCGTCTAGTTGTTCACTATAAAAGCTTACCAATTCTGGTTTTACTTGGATGTAAAAGCTTACCAATTCAGGTTTTATTGGGGATGTTCATCTAGCCTGTCACTTTGAAACCCTACCAAACAATAAAGTACATGTATATACTGTAACTTAGAACATTACTGGGTACACAAGTACATATATGTCAGTTCTAATACAATCCAGGTTTTATTGGAGATGTTCATCTAGCCTGTGACTTTGAAAGCCTACCAATTCAGGTTTTATTGGAGATGTTCATCTAGTCTAGATCTGCCACTGTGAAATTTTATTGTTTCAAGTTTTATTGGAGGTATACATATAGTCTTTTAATATGAACTAACGACCATCGGTAAGCGAACTGACAGACGTTTTCGCACTAGGAGTTGCCTAAATGGGACTGTTCAAAACGTAGGCTGTGACAGGTGTTTTGATCTGTAATCACGCTCTATAGAACACTTGTCCAGGATCAACCGATAGCAATATAAAAGCTTCGATGTTGGTTTATTTCTATGCAAGTGTCATATTACCATTTTTAAAAAATTTAATCACAAAATGCATAAAAAATGGTATATGACACAATTAACAAGAATCAATTCCTGACAAAATAATCAAATTGTAAGCAATGCACGTGTACTGTATATTGCTAAATTTTTGCGGTGTCAAATTTTCCCGCTTTGACGATGTCCAGTGTATTTGCGGGGTGTGGCTAGCTAAACAGGATGTGCTTACCCTTTCGGAGCACCTAGCCTCACACCCAGATGGAATTTACATGTTAGCACCAAAGGTTTTACTTTGCTTTGGGATTGTATTAGTATCTTTGTTTTTACTTTGCTTTGGGATCCTGATTTGGGCATGGATTAGTATGTTTGTTTTTACTTTGCTTTGAGATTGAGATTTGAACATGGATTGGTATGTTTGTTTTTACTTTTGCTTTGGGATTGTGGTTTGGACATGGATTGGTATGTTTGTTTTTTTTAGCATTGGGATCGTGATTTGGGCATGGATTAGTATGTTTGTTTTTACTTTGCTTTGTGATTGTGATTTGGGCATGGATCAGTATGTTTGTTTTTACTTTGCTTTGGGAATGTGGTTTGGACATGGATCGGTATGTTAACTTTTACTTTGCTTTGAGATTGTGATTTGGGAATTGACTAGTATGTTTCTTTTTACTTTCCTTTGGGATTGTCGTTTGGACATGGATTGGTATGTTTGTTTTTACTTTGCTTTGGGATTGTGATTTGGGAATTGACTAGTATGTTTCTTTTTACTTTCCTTTAGGATTGTCGTTTGGACATGGATTGGTATGTTTGTTTTTACTTTGCTTTGGGATTGTGATTTGGACATGGATTGGTATGTTTGTTTTTACTTTGCTTTGGGATTGTGATTTGGACATGGATTGGTATGTTTGTTTTTACTTCGCTTTAGGATTGTGATTTGGACATGGATTGGTATGTTTGTTTTTACTTTGGTTTGGGATTGTGATTTGGACATGGATTGGTATGTTTGTTTTTACTTTGCTTTGGGATTGTGATTTGGACATGGATTAGTATGTTTGTTTTTACTTCGCTTTGGAAATGTGATTTGGACATGGATTGGTATGTTTGTTTTTACTTCGCTTTGGAATTGTGATTTGGACATGGATTGGTATGTTTGTTTTTACTTCGCTTTGGAATTGTGATTTGGACATGGATTGGTATGTTTGTTTTTATTTTGCTTTGGGATTGTGGTTTGGGCATGGATTGGTTGTTTGTTTTTACTTTGCTTTGGATTGTGATTTGGACATGGATTAGTATGTCTGTTTTTATTTAACCGAACTCTTTTCACAAGATAGAAAAAAACTGTTGATCTTAGTGCATGTTATTGAGTTTCAACCTCATACACTATATAAAGGATTAGTTGTGTAAATGAACACGGGTTAACAAAAGCCTCTATTGATTAACCAGTTATTGCTTCTACACTTCGCTATGACAAGTGTTAATTGTAATTCCGTGTCAAATATGCATTTAGTACTGAGATAGTAGCTGCGATATATATCCTGAAGATCCATTATTTAGGCTCACATCAACCAGCCAATGATGCTGTATATGCCTCGTATTGATTCCTGAGCTAAAATCATGCTACAAAACATAGCTTACGTTGCCTGAACGTTGTAAAATAATAGTCTCCGAGGTATTCCGAGAAAACTCATTTCCAAGGATACACATCTATGTATATATCATATTCAATCTGAATATTGAAAATCAATTACCTATGGCGTTTTGATAACCTATGGCTCCAAATGCAATCAAAACTGTGCAATATATCAGATAACATTATGTAATGTTTATGTTTCTTAGTGTAGATTGTGTATATATATATACAGTACAGACCTGTTGAAAGTTTAACACTGAGCTAACAAGTTAGTAGTGCCACATAACCAGCTCACCACGCCCATCGTTATTAGCTGTATATCTCGGCACCTGTTTTCTTTCTCTTGGCAGATTTCGGTCCTTAGCTATCCATACCTCGGTCACTTGACAGCCAAACTTTGACTACTTTTTGTCAGTCCAGTGTTAAACTTTCGACAGGTCTGTGCTGTACCTAGTAAATCGATAAAATTACATTCCAAAATACAAAAACGCTTTTCAGAACACACTCACTCCGTTTACAAGTTCATACATGTTATTTAAAGAAATACATATTGTGTAAACACACACAACCCCTTTCAGTTCATAATATTTTCGCTTTACAAGTCAATACACGCAATTCTAAAAGATGCATATTGAATTAAAATATATATTTTTTGAGTACATAAGCGTTCTGTTTTACAAGTCCATGCATGTAATTCTTAGAAATGCGTACAGTAAAACTTGTCTATAAAAATCACCCAAGGGAATCAGTAAAAGTGGCCTTTATGGGCAGGTAACCTTTATATATACAGGTTCAAATAATATGAGTAAAGAACAACTTGGATACAATTCTACTGGCCTTTATAAGCAGGTATCCCTTATATAGAGATGGCCTTTAAGGCAGGTTGGACTGTATTGTGTAACAGCCCCTTTTCAAAATATAATACAACATCATCAATCAAAATATTTTCAGATCATAGTTCTGTTTCCTAAGCCCATGTATGTTGCGCAGACATCCATATTGTGTATTTTGAACGTCACACTGTCTCTATCTTTTTCTGTCTGAAGAATGACCTAGCTTAAACTTATCCGAATCATACTTCAATTAAACACCGCTATTCTGCGGAGATATGGAAAAATGTTTTGAGAACCTTTCGAGGATATATACATACATGTGTATCCTCTCTGGGTCTTCAAGGACTCGTGAGACCGTTGAGCATTCTACGCCACCCCTGTCTGTCACTTGCTGCTGCTTCTGCTCTTTGCCATGTGTTCCATCCATTCTCAATCCTTTTTTTTCAACTGTTCTTCTCCAGGTGTTCTTTGATCTTCCAGCTTTTCTTTTACCTTCAGGCGTCTAGTACAGTCTAAACTAAAGGCGCTAGCGTATAGAGCCAGCGTATAAGGAACATGTGGCTGTTTTGGCCGTCAGCGTACACCGACGTACTCCGGCGTACTAGAAACATATCCCAGCGTACCCCTAGAGTGTTTCAGCGTTAGCCCAAAAAGCCATACGTTTCCCATACACTGGTTCTATACGCTAGAGTGTGACAGCGCCTTAAGCTAACGAATTTAAGTATCACATAAACGGCTCGTCCCGGGCGACATTTCGTTATATTGCTGTATCTCTATAGGCTTTCGGAAGTTGTACATGAAGTTCGTATCCAATCGTATATAGGCCTTTCAACAGCCAAACTCTGTCCCCTTTTCGTTAGCTTAACGTTGATCTTTCGACAAGTCTATATACTGTAGATGTTAGTGAATAAGCAAACAACTTTGACCTGTCCGCTTGACCTTTCATTTAAATATTTATCACGAACCAAGTACATCTGTGTATATGGATCACAGGTGTTTATTTTGCATACATCATGAGGTATACTCACTTTTGTAATGTGTATGTATGAACTTGGATCCCATTTATTGGATGGACTCTCCTATATGAATATTCCTAATGAAAGATCAAACGGACAGGTCAATGCTGTTTACCTATGTGTCTAATATCATTGTTTTATTTTCATCTGAATCCCTAAACAGCATGAATGAAAGACCAAACAAATCGATATAATATTTTCTTAACTGCTTTCTAATAGATCGTGTTAAGTCGGGGATAATTACAATAACATAATCGCTGTGACATGCTTGATGTGAGTCCAATCAACACCAAAACAGCTTAAACAGCAGATTGGAAACGAATCATCAGCAAAACAGTATCTATAAATCATTTCAACATCTCAGAATTATCAATTATCTGTATCTGATTGTATTTATTTGTCCGCCTTAAAACTATACTACATTCATGTATAGTACAGAACTATCGAAAGTTTAACACTGAACTTACGGATTACAGGGGCGTAGCTGGGGTGTTTATGATGTGGACGCCTAAAGAGGACAGGGGGTTTGGGGCCGCCATGATGCGAATTTTCGGCCCTCCAGGGCGCTATTTATCAGATTTTTTCTTATAATTTTATGCTATGCTGTGGTAGTTTTTTGTCGTTCTTTTGAGGACAGGTTCATTATTAAACCTGAAGACAAGGTACAAGGGGATCTGATATTGTATGGCATTAAGCACTACGAAAACAACACACACACACACACACACACACACACACACACACACACACACACACACTCTCTCTCTCTCTCTCTCTCTCTCGTTTTTTTTGACTTTTTGCGTACAAACGTACGCCTGGCTACGCCCCCGGATTAGCTCAGCTCGACCCCTCGTTAGATTTATCCCGGTGGCTTTTCGCCAGCTACTTTCTACAGTATCTCTCAGCCGTTTTTCAGTCATTAGTAGTGGCGTAGAGTGCTTATATGCAAATAATCCTGTGCTTGCACATTTTTTATATTAAAATCATTTAATCCAATATGTCATTTTGTCATTCTGTCATTTGTCATTTACAAAATACAAACGTCTTCCTGTATTGACAACCTGTGGACATGGAAAAAAAAATCCAGCAAGAGCAAAAGGAAAATTCACTAGATTTTGCGTCTTTTTTTCAAATTTTTAGGGGAGCATACTCCCGGACCCTCCTCGTGTGAACGCACTGGCACCAGATTTGAGCACCTATTTTTTGCTGGCTACGCTACTGATTAGCTATCCCCAACCGACAGTCGAGTTTCGGCTTTTTTTCAAAAGCTCAGTGTTAAACTTTGGACAGATCTGTACTCTATTGACATTTCGTCTTTAAATCATGAATTTGAACGACATCAATTATAGTACAGACCTGTCGAAAATTTAACACAGAGCTTACAAAAACGAATCAAAGCTCGGCTACCAAATGACCAAAATTTGAACAGCTCATGACCGAAATGCTGCCGAGAGATAGACAACAACAACCAAATTGTTATCAAGATAAGCTGTCGATTTGGCACTAATTCGTTAGCTTAGTGTTAAACTTTCGACAGATCTGTACTGAATGTCCTTATCTATCGGAAATGTGTATGTTAATAGAACCAATTCTTTGATTTATCAGAGCAAAACTTGTGCAGTATTTATACGGAGCTCATCACATCAACGAACCGTTCGGAATTCCTCGTTCTTCTTGATTCCGCATCACTATACATCAATATAACACCTGCAGTAATATAGCAGAATTTATCATAAAATGTTCTAAACAACAACAATGGATACCAGTGTCTTGTACTCAGGGATAATGTTTTTACTACTTTCACTGCAGCATGGTAAGTCTAAACTAAGCTAAACATTCATCTTTATATTGTTAAGGTCGCTATGTTGCTGTTAGAACATATTATGTATGGATAATATACTTCTGAATTATCACTATGAAGCGTAATGCCGATGGAATATATATACATGTATATTTTGTTTAGAATCATTAATGGGTTTTTGAAAAAGCACAGGCTCCATACAGACAGAATATGTATTTTTTTTTTTTGAATTATCAATATGTTTTAGATTTTAAAAAGCATAGGTCCAAGGCCAATAGAATATATGTACGCGTATAATTACTGATTTTTTCATTTGAAAAAAACATAGGCTCAATGCCAACAGAATATACGTATATTTTGTTTTGAATCATCAATGTTTTGCTTCTAAAAACATAGGCTCAATGCTGACAGAAGACCAATATGTAAATATATTTTCTGAATGATCAACATTATTTAGATTGAGAAAGCATAGCTCAATGCCGACAGAATATGTATAGATTTTGTTTTGAATTATCAATATGTTTTAGATTAAAAAAAGCATAGGAATATATGTACACCTATATTTTGTTTTAAATCATTACTGATTTTTTCATTTGAAAAAACATAGGCTCAACGCCCACAGCATATACGTATTCATCAATGTTTTGTTTCTAAAAAGCATAGGCTCAATGCCAACAGAATATACGTATTCATCAATGTTTTGTTTCTAAAAAACATAGGCTCAATGCCAACAGAATATACGTATTCATCAATGTTTTGTTTCTAAAAAGCATAGGCTCAATGCCCACAGCATATACGTATTCATCAATGTTTTGTTTCTAAAAAAAATAGGCTCAATGCCCACAGAAGACCAGTATGTAAACATATTTTATGAATTATCAACATTGTTTAGATTGAGAAAGCATAGGTTCAATGCCGACAGAATATGTATATGTTTTAGTTTTGAATTATCAATATGTTTTAGATGAAAAAAGCATAAGTTCAATGCCGACATCAATATATATTTGTATTTTGTTTTGATTTACCAATGTTGCTTTGTTTTGAAAAGACATAGGCCCAATGCCGACAGAATATATGTACATGTACAATGTATATACATTACATGTTTGAATTATCAATATGATGTAGAAAGAAAAATCATAGACTCAATGCCGACATAATACATATACATGTATATCACATAACTCTCCTGTTTATTGATGATATAAAACAGTGTAATATTTTTCACATTACACAGGTACCCATGTAATATCACTTGATTGTGACGTAATCAGTTCTCACGCTTCTAATTGGTTTAAAGCGCGAGAAAATATTCCGACGCCATTCATGTACTTCTTTTTTTTACATCTTTTACTACGTCAGGCCAAGATGACTGTATTTGATGTTGGGGATACCGTAAAAGTAGACAGAGAAGGAATTGGTATAGTCAAAGAAAAAATTCCCAAAGAGTTTGCTACATTCTATGATTTAATGATATGTGGAACGCAACAGTGACATCATTTACATAGCAGTTGCGCCTAATGACGTCATATGAAAACTGTGTCAGTCTGTTGTTTATATTTAGACTTTTGAAGGCTTTTCTTTGAAAAGTAATTTTGATAGATTCGAAAAAAATGTAACATAACTTGAATTTACATACTGATTTTGTCTTTATTATTTTACGTGATTACTTTACTTTTACTAAACTAAATAGAACTATATTCTTACTTGCGCAGTTAATTTGTAGGTGATTTGTCTGACTTGGATAGAAATCAGCTGTTTCTATATGACATCAAATGACATGTACATGTCATTGTGTCTCGGTATTTCGACCTATGTGATATATAGAATCTTAGACTCGTGAGGGTTTAAAATAAAATTTATTGAACTCGTTCAATAAATAAATATGCCACTCGCCAAGGCTCGTGGCATATTTAATTATTAAACTCGTTTAATAAATTTCATATTAAACCCTCACTCGTCTAAGATCCTCTATATACGTATTTTTATTTTATTATTTATTTATTTTGGAATTATCAATATGTTTTAGATAAAAGAAATATAGGCTCAATGCCGAAAGAATATACGTATATTTTGTTTTGATTATCAATATGTTTTAGGTAGAAAATCTCAGTGGCGACATAATACATATACGTGTATACATATGTATTTCTATTTTTTGAATTACCAGTATGTTTTAGATTGGAAAACCAAAGGCTCAATGCCAAAACTTAGCTGGCTCTTTTTTATACAATGTATTATTTTCATTTGTAAATAGCTGATGGATATATTCAATGCTCAATCTAGAGTTTTTCAGATGAGACAATTTTCAAGAATTTTCGTCTAAAACACCACATCAATATTTTTGCATTCCTGTAATGCTAGATATGACCCAATGAGGCTTTCACAATTAACTGGGTCATTTGGCAAAATGAGGGATGCATTGCCCCATGGCTCCCTTCTAGAATGAATGCTGTATACATGTGTTTCTGAAATACTGATATTACTACCTTTATTTGGAAATGGGGTATTCAAAACATAGCGCTTACGAGTGAAAAAAGCCTTAGGTTAATGTGGTTATTAGGAATTGGGTTACTTATTGATCTTATTAACATGAACAATATAAAAACCATTTCCAAGACCTATTCAGTTATATCACTAACTAGTATCTGGGAAAACAATACGATACAGACCCGTCGAAAGTTAAATACCAAGCTATTTAATTAGTGGCGAATCGGCATCTCATGTTGGCAGCTGGTTAGCTATATATCTACAGCGGTTCGACAGCTGCTAGCTATCTTAAGGCAGCTTTTTGGCCCTAGCTGTCCATATCTCAGCAATTAAGGAGACCCTTTTTGTTAGCTCAGTATTCAACTTTCAGCAGATCTGTTATGTATATAGGAACTGGTGTCATCGAAATTTACAATTTTATTAGGATGTGAAAGCAGGAAACAGAATTATACTGCTTATTTCTTTCACTTAAATCAGTAACAAGCTAAAACAACCACTTACGAATGAGTTGAATGAAATAGTTGTGTTTAATACTCAAGTCAAGATTCCCCCCTCGACAGCATGAGATAAAATTGGAATTCAAACTTTATTGTTTTTGTTACCATGTAAACATGCAAAAACACAAAAACATCATTCTATCATCTAAATGCTGATCCTGCAGATATAACGCATCAGTGTTGCCATGGTAACCGTTATTGATTTAAGTGATGAAGTTATCGAATGTTCCTTAATAAAACAATTATGTATTAAAATTCAGAAAATAATACAATTACTATATTACAATATTAATGACACTAGTATGCTTGTTTTATCTTGAAAATTATCTTTGTTAAGCGCCTTTTAATTTGTAATGCATTGTACACGTGTATATATATGTTCAAATACAATGTTTGGTGTTTTAAGATATTTCTCGCTTCATTGTATGGGGGCCGCGGTGGCCTAATGGATAAGACGTCAGTCTACAGTCTCACCGCTGTGAGTTCGAGCCCCGCTCGAGCCTATGTTGGAAAGTGAATTTTTCTTGCTATTGGCCTTTACTGGTTCACCTGGTATCAGTATAATGAGACTGGGGAATGGTACGCTTGTCTGCGGCATACTGACTCTATGAGCTAGCACCTATAAGTGGCCCTAAGTGCACGCTGGTACAAGGAATACGACACACTCGCACTTCACATGCATACACAAAATTGTTCATATATTTATCTATAGAGATTAATAAAATAATTCTCGTCGCGAATAGCTGAAAAATTGTTGATGTGACTTTAAGCAACATTCAACCAACCAACCAACCGACCAAATCATTGTATGGTTTTATATATATAATACATGCATCTGCAAGTATATGGAACTTTGAAGATATGTGATGTGTTATTTTGCAGTTTTGTTTATCAAGAATCAAAATCGTGCAATAATTTCCATGGTAACTAATTATTTATTTAAAATCAAGGAAACTGATCAAGCATACTGGTATAAATACCACTAGCTTATTTTTTAAAATATCACTATGGTAACCAAAAGCATAATCATTCACTGCTTTTCTGATTTCTAATGTATAGAATATGTACGCATTCACAAGACGAAAAGCCATCTTCAAGCCGCCTTTAATGGACATTAATGCTGGCTTAAAGAGGGTTAACAGGTGTGTATTCTATAATTCAGCTCTGAATCCTCTTTTGCTATAAGCCTTAAAGAAGACATTTTCTCTCGTCAATTATTTATCGAAATATTGTATGTACATATACTGTCATGTGCTGATTTTAAATTTGTCATGTGCTGATTTTGAATGTATTATTTTAATAAAAATTCAAAATCAGTACATGACAATACAGTAAATTGTGCTATGGCGACCATCTATATATATATATGCATGTCATGTGCTGATTTTGAATTTTTATTAAAATAATACATTCAAAATCAGCACATGACAAATTCAATATCAGCACATGACACATGTTTAAAGACCACCTACTCACTACCACCACTGATTTAATATTCCAATGCTTTGTAGTTCAACCAGAAAATAATTTCAATATAAAAATCCATTTTTCCTAGATTCCATAGCAGGATATCCTGTACTTGGGCTCCATAGATAGTCCTTATATACAAATTTTACTGCAGTATAGATCCCATAACTTTATATAGGTTTTTACAAACTAAGGTCCCATGATGGGTTAATTTCAGGTTTTACTGGTTCCAGGGATGGTTTTTGTATCGTAATTCACGAGATAGGTAAGACAACACCAAGAGTTGAGTTGAGTAATGGTGTTTAACGTCCCAGTCAAAAATATTTCACTAATATCGAGACGTCGCCAGCTATAGACGAAGGTGCAGAAATCTGCCTGTGCGTTGCGCTGATTGCATTATACAGCAGGGTTCTTTAGCGGGCCAAGCAAACCGTGACACGGGACTTCGTTTATTTTATAATTAAGTTCCCATCTAAAAGAACCGTGACTTTCATTTTTAATGCCGAGTGCTTGGCGAAAGAACAGTCACTACACACTTTCATGTCTTTAGTCAGACCTGGCCGGGGTTCGAACTCACAACCTCCCACTTACGGAGCGAGCACTCTACCAACTGAGCTACCGCAGTGGTATTCACCAAGAGATTCTGCCCTGTTCCTGTTACATAAAGGGAATTTTCTCCTTCCATGGCATCATACCTGATATTATATTTTATAAGTCACCCTTTAAAGTGATTTTTTGTATTTGAAATGGATATATTCATAAAATGAATTTATATAATTTTGGAGATTTGAATAACAATTTCTAAATATGTTCATTTTGATCAAATTTATGATAATAATCGAATTTGAATGACATCAAAGGTAATTTTTAATGCAAATTAAGTCACTTTTACTGTTTCAAATGTAAAAATTGGGCAATTTGATACGAAATTGAACTAAATTTGACATAAAAGAAATTCTTAAATTTACTAGGTGTATTTGATTTATTGTTGGCTATACATATTAAGGCTTACACTTGAACTGTGTAGAACCTCTGCGATTGATTGATCGATTGATTAATTGATTGATTGATTGATTGATTGATTGCTTGATTGACCCGGATTTAAGAATCAAGAATATTTCACTTATATCAGGACGTCACCAACTATTGGTGTAGTAGTATAATTGTTGTACCTTATCTGTTAGCTAAGGACAATTTTCTATGACAACGTGCCATATCTACCATGAAACGGCGTCTCTTCCCAAGAACTCCGCGACTTCCATTTAGATCTAAAGGCAGAGTGTTTCACGTCAGAACAGTCATTACCAGTATATAACTTATGTCCAGATAAATACACCCAAATACAAAACGATCTGTACCAACTCGGCTACAGCAGTGACTGTGAATTAAATTGATGATTTAGGCCCTTGAACCACAATACTAGATCCGTTTTGTCGATTATGTCTGTTGTTCAGTCAAAGCACATGATCAGTATATAGAGTTAATTAGAAGTGTATGTTATAATATTTTATTACAAATCCAACTTGTATTGCACACGTCACGAAAGCATGTATTACGAAATACACATCCAAATGTACAAATTATAGTCTTAAAATTAAAAACCGAGGCATATTTTGGATGAAACCTTGTAGAACCGATGTCAGTTTCAAAAGACCTTTAGACGAGACCTTAAAAACCTAAACTTATTTGGTTCAGCAGGGATTTATCAGGGTCTTTTAGGAAAAGGCCCTAAACTAAAAATTGGGAAAAACTATCAACTTTTTGCTCATTTTGAGAAAACTTTGACATCATTTTTGGTGCCATTAATGAGTAAATCTAATGCTTTTAGTGTATTAAGTTGATTGAAGATTGAGAAAAGCAGCCACATTTATGACCAGACTTCAGCTATGTATCTGGTACAATTTTCTAATTGGGAATTTTCTCAGCCCATTTTGGAAAAAAATCAATGTTTTTCCATTGGGAATGGGGCCGAATTTCGGCCCTAAATAGGCCCTTCATAAATACCGTTGAAACCTTAAGGCCAATACCAGTGTCACAGTAATCGTCATGTCAGTGTCACGAGAACCTTTGGTTGAGACCTTAAAGCCAATGCCATTGCCACAGTAATCTGTATGCCATTGTCACGATATCCATTGGTTGAGACCTTTAAAAAACCAAATCCAATACCACAGTAATCTGTATGCCATTGTCACGATATCCTTTGGTTGAGACCTTTGAAAAGCCAATGTCAGTGCCACAGTAATCTATATGCCAGTGTCACAAGATCCTTTGGTTAAGACCTTAAAACCACTGCCAGTGCCACAGTAATCTGTATGCCATTGTCACGATATCTTTTGGTTGAGACCTTTAAAAAAACAAATCCAATAACACAGTAATCTGTATGCCATTGTCACGATATCCTTTGGTTGAGAACTTAGAACCAATGCCAGTGCCCCAGTAATTTGTATTCCATTCTCATGAGATCCTTTAGTTGAGACCTTAAAAAACCAAAGCCATTGCCACAGTAATCTGTATGTCAGTGTCACGCGATCCTTTGGTTAAGACCTTTAAAAAACCAATGCAAGTGCCACAGTAATCCGTATGCCATTGTCACGTGATCATTTGGTTGAGACCTTAAAACCACTGCCAGTGCCACAGTAATCTATATGCCATTGTCACGATATCCTTTGGTTGAGACCTTTAAAAAACCAAATCCAATACCTCAGTAATCTGTATGCCATTGTCACGATATCCATTGGTTGAGACCTTTAAAAACCAAATCCAATACCACAGTAATCTTAATGTCAGTGTCAAGTGATCATTTGGTTGAGACCTTAAAACCACTGCCAGTGCCACAGTAATCTTAATGCCAGTGTCACGTGATCATTTGGTTGAGACCTTAAAACCACTGCCAGTGCCACAGTAATCTTAATGCCAGTGTCACGTGATCATTTGGTTGAGACCTTAAAACCACTGCCAGTGCCACAGTAATCTTAATATTAGTGTCTCGTGATCATTTGGTTGAGACCTTAAAACCACTGCCAGTGCCACAGTAATCTATATGTCAGTGTCACGTGATCATTTGGTTGAGACCATAAAACCACTGCCAGTGCCACAGTAATCTATATGCCAATGTCACGTGATCATTTGGTTGAGACCTTAAAACCACTGCCAGTGCCACAGTAATCTTAACGCCAGTGTCACGTGATCATTTGTTTGAAACCTTAAAACCACTGCCAGTGCCACAGTATTCTTAATGTCAGTGTCACGTGATCATTTGGTTGAGACCTTAAAACCACTGCCAGTACCTAAGTAATCTTAATGTCAGTGTCACGTGATCATTTGGTTGAGACCTTAAAACCACTGCCAGTGCCACAGTAATCTATATGCCAGTGTCACGTAATCATTTGGTTGAGACCTTACAACCACTGCCAGTGTCACAGTAATCTTAATGCCAGTGTCACGTGATCATTTGGTTGAGACCTTAAAACCACTGCCAGTACCACAGTAATTTATATGCCAGTTCACGTGATCATTTGGTTGAGACCTTAAAACCAATGCCAGTGTCACAGTAATCTTAATGTCAGTGTCACGAGAACCTTTTTTGGTACCGTACCTTAAAACCATTGCCGGTGTCACAGTAATCTATATGCCAGTGTCACGTGATCATTTGGTTGAGACCTTAAAACCAATGCCAGTGTCACAGTAATCTTAATGTCAGTGTCACGAGAACCTTTTTTGGTACCTTAAAACCAATGCCGGTGTCACAGTAATCTTTATACCTGTATCACGATATCCTTTGGTTAAGACCAGATGTCAGTGTCAAAGTAGTCCGAAGCCAGTGCCACAGTAACACCCCAAACAGTGTCCTTAGCGCATTGCATAGACATGTATTTCTGCCACTCTGCCACGTGACAAACAGACATCTAGTAACAGCTCGGTACAAATTGGAATGATTTTGATTTGGACAACCACTCTTGTAAACTCGTTACCTCGACATCACGGGAGGAAGAAACCAGAAGTCATAAGTATTCGAAACAAAGGGAAGTAACTGAAGTTTTTGTAACTTGACGTAACCTCCCTCACTCAACGATGACATTCGCTCCGTAAGTAGGAGGTCGTGGGTTCGAACCTCGACCGGGTCTGATCCAAGACTTGAAAGCTTGTTGTGACTGTCCTTTCGCCAAGCACTCGGCATTACGAAATCAAAGTCACGGTTCTTTCGGATGGAAACTTAAAATAAACAAGGCCCCGTGTCACGGTGGGCTGTGCACGATAAGGAACCTTGCTGTATAATGCCACCAGCGCAGCAATTGCAACGCACAGGCAAAATTTCTGCACCTTCGACTATAGCTGGCCGACGACTGGGACGTAAAACACCATTACTCAGCTCAACACAACTATAACATTTCGTGACCACTCTTTAGTTTTCTTTTATCTTCCACCAGATAAGTATCAACATGTAAGTCCAATATTAGCATCAATTCTCTTCCCGGATCTTTATCTCTTTAATAGATGTATTGTTTGGCATTTGTTACCATGGTGATAACAGTATAGTCAAGTATAATTTTATGTTGATATGTACACAAAACAGTGAAAAATGAATGAGAAAATTTTTTCTTGTTATATTATGGTGGTTTTTTAAATTTTTTTTAAATTTTTTTTTTTTTTTTTTTTATGATTTGTTTGTGTGGGTTTTTTTTAAATTTTAAACCAATGGCTGTATTTTTTTAATTTAGGCTATATATACAAGAAGACAAAATGAACATAATATAAACACAATGTGTCCGCTACTTCGTTTGGGGGGGGGGGGGGGGGGGGCATAATAATAACGTTAGTAACAATATGAATATCGAGAAAAGAAATGTTAAAAATACTTCTTCAGTAAGTAATGTACACTCTATCTCTGGGGGATTTAAGCCAGCTAAATAAAATCGATTACACATCTCTGACATGTATTTTATATTAGAACGTTAATATCATTCTATTGTAAAGCACATCACACTACTATACAGTCAACCTTTGACATCCTAAACAGTACAGGCCTGCTGAAAGTTTAACACTAAGCTAACTCATTGATGCCAATTAGGCGACTAATATTGGCCTTTTTTCAGCTTGCTACAGCTTTTTAACACTTGCGAACAATCATTCAGGAGCTTTTCGGACAACAATTGGCTTTCAATAGCAGTCGAGCTTCGACTCCTTTTCGTTAACTCAGCGTTAAACTTTCGACAGGTCTGTACTGTACATCGTTAGGAGTCAGTTCATACATTATTTACATCAGTTGATTATGTCATGTAAAATTTTGACTTACTCTTTTTGACAGTCCCATATTTTATTGTTTTTTTAATGTACAGTACAACCTGCCTTGAAGGCAACCTCTATAGTCTTTTTGAGAGTCCCATATTTTATTTTTTTTTATTTGTACAGTCCAACCTGCCTTAAAGGCTACCTCTATATAAGGACCACCTGCTTATAAAGACCAGTAGAATGTAGCTATGTAAACTCTATTTGTGGCAACAAGCATTTGTAAAAAGAATAGTCACTACCCACTTTCAAGTCTTGGGTCAGACCCGATCGGAGATCGAACCCACAACCTCCACAGCTTACGGAGCGAGCACTCTACCAACTGAGCTACCGCAGTGGTGTTTGATCTTTATTAAGGGGTTTTATTGTATCGACATGTAGCCTATATATTTGGTTGCTACTGTAGGTTTGTTACATTATCATCAGTTGGTTGAGTTAATAAATGAACTTTTTTTCAAACCCCAAGATACACAAATTCTCTCTGTCTAATATCAGCTAACACAAACATGACATAAAAGGTGAATTGACGTTTTATGTGGAAACGTGATCATCGGACCTCCATCTTTGATCAAACTAATATATAATTACAGTACAGGCCAGTCGAAAGTTAAACACTGAGCTAGCGAAAACGAGTCTATGCTCGACTGCAAAGTGGTGACATGTTAATAGCTACCGACCAAAAAAAAAAAAAAAACTGTCGAGAGATACTGTAAACGTATTTATTTTCGCGGTGTACCAATTTTCGCTTATTTGGTGGTTGTTTGTTTTGCACGAAAATTAATACCAAGCGAAAATTACATTGTGCTTTTTGTTTTATAGTGCATATTTTAAAAACGCAAAAATTCTATACCGCGAAAATAAATACACGCGAAATTAAATACGTTTACAGTAGATAGTGGCACCTGCCGGGTAGTAGCTAAATAGGGGGCGAGATGAGCCCCAGATTAAGCATTAATTCGTAAGCTTAGTGTTAAACTTTCGACAGGTCTGTAGTGTGGTTACATCAAATTGAATTAGTTTTAACATGTATAGTAGAAGCCATGTCAATCAATATGTCACACTTATATAAATAACATTGGAAATGCATGAAAGAATGAATGTATCCTACTGAGTATTTCAGCACCGTTATTTTTATTTTGCAAAAATACTGGGTATTATTTTAGATCATAAGCATGATTATACGGTGGCTGAATGGGGCCATGCAGAAAAAAATACTTTCCACGTGCGCATGTAAAGCTTTTACGCGACTACGTAGGAGTATTATGTGCACACGTGGAACTTTTCCGTGCGTATGTCATAATTCCACGTGCGCACGTATTAGTGGTAAAAGCTCTACGCGCGTACGTGGAAAATATTTTATGCATGGTCTCATTCAGCAACCGTAATCCGACTTGATTTGCCAGTCATAAGGGAAGTTGCATGTATAACGGTAGCACCAAACAGTTGAAGATAGCACTGAACACATTGCAAGAAAAAAACATTTTTGGTCAATACTTTAGCTTGTTTGCAGGAAAAGTGTATAGAGCTATGCCATACCCCAGCATCCAATATGAAAAGTTTACTATGTTTTATTATTTTCGTGATATGACTTACAGTTGAACCTGCATTTAAGATCACTTCTATATAAGGACCACTTGTTTTTTAAGACCATTAAAATTTTACCCGAATTACTCTGTTACCATGTTATTTGATCCTGTATATAAGGGACATCTGTCCATAAGGATACCTTTATTGGTTCCCTTTGGATGACCTTTATAGGCATGTTTGACTGTACTTAATGCATATGATATCTTTAAGCCATAGAAGATATGCGAGTCATTTACATGATGATGGTAGGTCAAGGTCAAAAGGTCACATTGTTTTTGCAATTGTTAAACTTTTTAAAAGTTGGTATTTTTCTATATGTCTCTGTTAGACTGTTCCCAAAAATGATAATAAAGTATGTATTAGTTTACAGAGACTGATTATTGGAGAATAAGGTCAAAGGTTAAAATATTAAAATCTTATGTTATAGCACTTAATGATGATGATGATGATTAAAAAAGAATGAAGTCTACCAAAATTCACATGTCCGTCCCCTTTGAGTTGTCCCTCAACATTCAGTGATAGCATGTTTCTAGATCTTCTAAAAGAGCTGTTTACAGGCATACAAGATTTTTTTATGTTTTCGCTTATAATACCACTTTTCTTGCGATGCTAAGGGCGATCTGTCGCTTTAATGTAATGCAACTAGCTTAATTTTAAGATTGATAAGAAATGTTTCCCCGCAAAAAACCTAAATAATTCTCGATTCGGCTTAAAACATCATTCCTTGCCTTCAGTGGTGTAGGGTACCTTTTGCGTTACGTCAAGTAGTTTTGAACTCTCTGTGGAAACATAATTCAGACGTTATCCTTTAATTTTCACAATGTCCAGCAAATCTTACTCCCTTAATTAAGTCACAGAATCATTAGGCTGAGAGAAAATCGATTTTGTTTATTAATTAAGAGCTATTTTCTTCCCGTATTCTATCTACACCTCTAGTTAATCAAACAGCATTGACCTGTCCGCTTGACCTTTCATTTTCATATTTACTACATGGACCAGTGCGTTTATGTATAGAGAACAGAGATGTTAATTTCGTCGACATCATGGGAAATATACACCGTTATAAATTAGCTGCGAATACTAACACTACCCATATGTTGGGTGGATCCCAGACCATCGTATATGGATATTTCCAATGAAAGGTCAAACGGGCAGGTTAAAGTTGTTTGCCTATATAACTACATATCGAGTTTTATTAGTACTGCGTTGTCAATTAATGCTCTGATTTGAAAAGATTGGAAAATCGATCGAGTTCATACTGTCTCTATCTGTCTCATTTAGGTAAGGATGTAGACGCCAGATCTTGTATATATTAATAGTAATAATACAGTGTGTTTCAGAAAGTATTTATCGGCTTTTGTAGAAACCACTTCACAATAAACTAGAAAAACTGTGAGCCACAAGCTCACAAAAAATACCCCCCGCCCCCCCTAAAAAAATCCATCAAATCAAATTTTTAAATAGGAGGTGCACATTTACATTATATCACAAAGATTGTGTGAAAATTTCATGAAAATCCATTGAAGGGTTTAGGGAGAGTTGCGGATAAGAGATAGGTACCCTAAGGTGTAACGGAAGGACGGACGGACACACGGACTATATATCCCCCACTTTTTAAGCTGGGGGGGATAAATACATATATATAGCACATGCGTTTTTCGGAATTTTGGAAATGGCTCTCAGTTATTATTCGTTTATATAATCAACAAAAAAGTTAAGGACCACATCAAAAACATTGTTTCATTTTGTAAAACGCCAGACATATAATTTCATCTTCACACGTCTCGTAATTTCATTTATTAAAGAGATTTAATTTTATGCACAAAAAAATACTCATAACATCATTTGAAACAAGAAAAGAACAGGGCCAAATATATATTTTTCAATTCTTGATTTTTTTTAAAATTTTATATTGGTCCCTAACCTTTTTTATTGAGTATCTTATATTCCACGAAAAGCATGGTTTAAGATCAGGCCCCGGTTTCACAATCATTCCTTAGCTAAGATTTTCCTTAACTTAAATTTAGCCAATTTGGTGATCACTTTTTGGAAATGCTGATGAATATTTTTGTAAAAACTAAATGCAAATGTTTTAATCTAAAAGTGACCTTAAAAATGACACCTTAATTTCCTGAATATCTTGAAAATTAACAAAATTATGAAAGTTTGAAATTTAGCAAAATTTAAGTTAAGGAAAATCTTAGCTAAGGAATGATTGTGAAACTGGGGCCTGGACCTAGTTGTTCGAAGCCTGATTAGTTTAATCAATGATTAACACAAATTTAAAAAGCCAAAAAGCATCAAAATGAAATCATGAAAGTAATAGTTTCATAATAATACGGTTAAGTTTGATAGATTTCTTTTACCTTCAACATTTTCAACTTTAATTTCACAACAGATATAAAATTGTGCGGAATTCCAGTTTTAACTAATCAATTGATTAAGCTTATCAAGCTTTGTGCAACTGGCCCCAGGTTGATTTATTGATTAATTGGAAGGCGTTTAACGTCCCTGTCATGAAATGTTCACTTTTATAATATAATCTACTCATAAAAGCATAAAAGTCATTCCAGAGTGACGTCACACAATTGACCTAGTTCACAGTTGTTTGTTTCATTTGACACTGTTTGTTGATTATATTTTAATTAAGCTGATACTTTTGTACTTTTGTTCTAAAAAGAAAATACGTTGTGTTTAAATTGAAAATGTTTGTTTTGTTTTTGTATCCTGCGGACAGACTATTGCTTACTTTTAATATTTCAGCAGGATTACTTTTGGCGCTTGTACACATTTACGTGAACTTCTTGTGTTTTGGTCAATCAGCGGTTTCTTATAATGAGAAGACAAGTTTTAAATCTACGAAAACCCGTTTTTTATGGAATTATATAATAAATAGAATCTTGCATGAGTGTTTATGCAATATTGAATTTATAAAACTCGTTGAATAAATTCAATAATACATAAACACTCATGCAAGATCCTCTATATATCGAGACGTCACTAGCTATAGGTGACGTTGCAAAAAAGTTTTACCTTTCCAGTGTACTCAGAACAATGGGCTGAGGTTCTTTAATGTGCCACGCCTGTCGTGACACGGGGTCAACGGTTGATAACGGGTCTCCTCCGAAGGACGCCGTGACTTTCATTTCTAAATGCCGAGTGCTTAGTGAAAGAGCTTTTTCAAGTCTTGGTCAGAGCCCGGACATGACTTCATGAGCCATTGTTATAGGTCTGGATTTCATAGGTGAAGTCTGGACTTTTTCTAGGGATTGGGTTTCATTAGGAGTTGCTAGAGAGCTGTCGATTTTGACACTTAATTCTTTACTTAGCGTTAGACTTCCGATAACTCTGTACTGTTACAGCTAGAAATTGCTTTATCATTTCAAACTGTATCAGAAGAAACCCACAGAAACATAAAATCCAGAAATTGAAATCTCAACCCGAATAAACGACTTGTTCTGTTTAATATACTAAGTAAATTCCGTAAACAGAATACGAGACGTTTAGTTGTCTGCTTTTTTGTGTACACATGCCAAACATATCATAAATCTGAAACGCCCTTAGTTCGTACGTGTCATAATGATCAATGGATCAATACGCAGTGCATGGTACAGACCTGTCAACAGCCAAACACATCAGTGGTTTATCTACACCCCTCGTTAGTAACATGACCAGAACGTGTATGGTAGCTCAGTTTGTAGTGTTCGCTTCGTATGTGAGGCAGGAAGGGTTCGCACCCCGACTAGGTCTGACCCAAGACTTGAAAGTATATAGTGAATGTTCTTTCGCCAAGGTCAGCATTACGAAATAAAAGTCACGGTTCTTCTGGATGGATACTTAAAATAAACGATGTCCCGTATCACAGTAGGCACGATAAAGAACCCTGCTGTATAATGCCATCAGCGCAACGCACAGACAAATTTTTTGCACCTTCACCTATAGCTGACGACGTCTCAATATAAGTGAAATGTTCTTGAATTGGACGTTAAACACCATTACTCAATTCAACTCAACTCGATCACTCGTTAGCGAAAATTCGGCAACTTGTTATCACTTGCTATCTGTTTCTCTGTCACTAGGTATCCATGTATGTATCTCGGCCACTCATCAGCTGACAGTGGCGTTGCCAAAACATAATGCCTTTGCAAGCCTGGTGCCATAGTCACGTCCACGCTGGGAGTGACGATTTTATTTTCATAAGAAAAAGTGTGGGTTTTTTGGGCGGTGGGGTGGTGGAGCAATTAAGTGCATTTTTTTGCATTCTAAAAATAATATGCCGATAAAAAAAGATTGTGAAACGTATAACCTGCATGATTCCAATCGCGCTCTCAGTTGTAATGTGGAAGCAACAACTCTAGTTTGTACACAATGATAGATTGATTTTTTTAATTATCAAAAAGTTATGTGCAAGCACAAGATTATTGGCTTATATGCACGCTACGCCACTGGCTGACCTTAGACTCTTTTTCGTTAGCTCGGTGTTAAACTTTCGACAAGCCTGTACTGTGAATATCTTCTCTGAATATTTCGTCCATCACACTTGATATTACTTTCAATTGATTCACTCCGTAAAGATTTTAGAAAAGAATAAATATAACCAAGTGAATTGAATTATTTTTGTCATTTGTATCTGTCCCAAGTAGGATTCGAACCAAGAGAGAGGCACTGTGATCCGTGCAGCCCTTGCTTTAGAACACTTGGTCATCTGGGAATTGGAACCGCGCAATAAGGCATTATAATTACGAGTTAATAATATCAATGTTAGTTTAAAGTGACACTCGACGACACCAATAATTTGATAGCTTATGTACGCGAGTTATGTTTTATTGAACCTGGCATTACAATCAACTATGTTAGAATAATCGATATTTGCCACGCCACAAGGATTTACAAATCTACTGAAACACATAACAAATACATATGCATGATATCGATAATAGATTAATTGTATTGAGGCAATGACGTATGAGAAATTGAATGACGTGAAGTGGGGTAATGGTGACCACGCCCAAGTATATTTATAATGTTGTTTAACGTCGCATCAGCAATTCGTTCATAAATCTCTTAAGCTTAATCTAAGAAAATGTTCGTGTATGCGGGTCTGTCTTGTGCTAGCGCGCACACTACATGACGACTTTAACTTATTCTTAGCAAAAATCCAGAATCTTAATACCAAATCCGGAATAATAATCTAAAAAAATCCGGAATTTTTAGTCCAAATCCGGAATAATAAGACAAAATCCGAAATAATCGGTCAAAATATGCGTATTCCTAGAAAGGATAAGGTGACAGGTCAATGTTGTATGCCTATATACTGATTGTTGTTATGAATTCTTAAAACATGTTCTGAGTACGCCTAATCGATTTTAGATGTATATTACGCCCGTGCATATGGCAGATAGAATTGTGCTTTTACAAAAAATGTTTCTTTTGATCCCCTGAGGAAACCATACATAGATAAACATATCATGTATATCACAGTGATGCAACAGAATATGTTATCTGATTACAATTTAATGTGTTTTTTCCATAATCAAATACAGTAAGATCTGCTAAAGTGCCCGTCTCTATATATAAATAGACCACTGCGTGCTCAGTTGGTAGAGTGCTCGCTCCGTAAGTGAGAGGTCGCGGGTTCGAACCCTGATCAGCTCTGACCCGAGGCTTGAGAGAGGACAGTGACTTTGCATTACAAAATGGAAGTCACGTTTCTTTCCGATCGAAACGATGTCCTGTACGCGTGTCATGTTTGGTGTGGCACGATAAAGAACACTGCTGTATAATGCCATCAGCGCAACGCACAGGCAAAATTTCTTGACCATTGCCTATAATTGTAATTTGGAACATGTATCAGTGTGTTTGGTTTTTTTTTTTTTTTTTTTTTTTTTTTTTTTGATTTGTAAATTATATTGTGTTTTTTGTAGGTTATACAGTATATGGTCTGGAATGTGTAAACTGTAATTGGGAAGCAGGAGATGAGAAATCAAATGAAACATGCTTATCAGCACCTTATGAAGAAACTTTCCAAACCTGTGAAAAAGATAACGCCGGAATCACTTATGTTTGTAGTGTAAGTGCTCTGCATTTGACTTTATAGTACACACTAAAGTTTAACACTAATGTCATGTGTTAATTTTGAATGGTTGGTTGAATGTTGCTTAACGTTGCATCAGCAATTTTTCAGCTATTCGCAACGGGAATTACTTTATTAGTCTCTATGAATTAATCCATCTATTAATGAACAATTTCGTGTATGCATGTTAAGTGCGAGTATGTTGTATGGTCTGCCTTATACTAGCACGCACTCAGTGCGACTTTAAGGTGCTAGCTCACCAAGTGATCAGTACGCCGCAGACAAGCGTACCACTCCCTTAGTCCATTATACTGATACCAGGTAAACTAGTAAAGGCCAACGGCAAGGACAATTCACTCTTCCACATATGGTCTGAGCGAGACTCGAACTCACAGCGGTGAGAGACCCTGGATTTGTAGACTGATTATCCATTAGGCCACCGCCGCTAATTTTGAATGCATTATTTAAAAAAATCAAAACCAGCACATAACACTAAGCTAATAAAAATGGTCGAAGCTCGGATGCCGACTGGTGGATATTTAGATACTGTATAAGAAACATTAGCAGCAGGAAACTTTCGCGGTTTTGATCTTAACTGTTTCCCGGTAAGAAATTTTCACGGTTAAGCCTGTAGCGATAGTCTACCAAATAGGACGGAAAATTTCGCTGGAAATATATTCGCGGTATGACAGTCACCGCGAAAATCGCTAATATTTCTTCCCCGTGAACGTTTTTTCTTATACAGTAGCTACATGTAGTTGTCAAATGAGAGATAGAGGACAGCTACCGAAAAGCTGCTTACATATAGGTAAAGTGGGGGGCGAGATGAGCCGCCAATTCGTCACTAATTCGTTAGTGTTGTGTTAAACCTTTGACAGGCTTGTCACGTGTACTGCAGTTCTTTTGAAAATATGTTATGGGTGTGTGGTGCGATTAGATATTTTGCAGTATGTTGTGTATCGCACAGTATAATGTTTTATCGTCAATTATTTCATCTAATAATCACGGAAGCGTACTAGGACAACTTTTTTCAATTTATTATTTTTTAAAATTATTTTTTACACCATATTCTGCAAAAATTACTTAGAATATATAAATTTAAGTCCAATGACCAGATGTTCTGAACCAATTATAATTTTAGTACCCAACGTATGAGACGAGGACTATTGGGTGTACTTACATGTAATGAAACATTTCTTAATTAGATAAACATCTCCAATCAAACCGTAGTTGGTAAACGTTTTGGTGTATATTATTTGACATATTTTAAAACCTTCGTTTTTGGTTTTTTTTTCATATAAAAGTTTAAATTTAAATTTTTTATATTTTTATTTTCTAGATTAAAGCTACGTTTAATCCGGAAGGAAATGATCTAGTAAAACTGAATCGGGATTGCCGACCAAAACATTATAATTGCAACAACAAATGCGTGCCTCCTAAAAGTGCGGGGACAAAAAACTATGTCTGCAACATCTGTTGTGCGAATGAGTTGTGCAACACATTCCCATTAAAGGCAACAATTTCAACCAGTGTTTACATTACCAACGGATCTATGGATGTCTTCTATTACGGCAGTAAAACTCTAACCTTGTTACTATTTTTAGTATTCTTGAGTTTATATTGAGTTGCGCATGCGTTCGAGGACTGACATGGGGATTATTTACGGATGAGAGAAACCAGGATTTGAAATGTGCATTTGTTCCGCAATTGTATCTCAGATTGCATATACATCTGGTGTGTTGCAATATGCTGAGGCATCGAGTTATCCACAAAGAGGAGATGACATTCTCACAACCGACAAGTGACGATAAGACTTACATACGCGCTTAACTATATCAGTAAATTGTTTGTGTTTGAATTAGCTTATTATGGCTATTTTTGTTGGCTTTAGTGAATCGAAAGTAGGATCGAATCCGTGTACACGATTTATAGGTATTATTCAGACAGTGTCACATGTATGGCTGACTTCTTAATTGGCCTCGATGCCACATGTATGGGTTTTATTTTTGAAGGTGTTCGGGGTTGTGTCACGTGTTCAACAGCCCTTAACGTGTATAACTTGCGATACGTTTTGATAAACTTTTATATCCCGGAATAATGTTGTGAAAAAGCGTGAACATTTGAAATTATTCCATAACCCAATAGAAGCAATTATTCCGCACAAACGTTATGGGGTTTCACGTGGTATAGGGGTGAACTCCATTGTCTGTCAGCATACTTTTACATTTGAATGTATTCTAACGAGCCTAATCACTACAAGATTAGCTTTTGGAATTTGGAAGGTTGGGTTCGAACTTTAGCAACGGTAACTGTATTTGGTTATAAAGCTGTACTTTTCTTTATAAAACTTGATCAAATATTGAAATTGTTTTTTCTCGACAATGTAACTGTCATATACCATTTTTATTTAAATTTAATCATAAAATACATTAAAAAATGGTATATGACACAACTGTAAAAATCTGGACTATATGCCAAAATTCGGTATCATACTTAGAATTCAAGAATTCAAAAAGTAGAGTTTCAGAAGATACTTTTACAAACGGTCAGTTGCCAGTTTTATGTTTTGTGAAAATTTTCAAATCTTATAGAAACAAATGTTTTGTTCGGGTTCGCCGCTGTACCACGTGATACCCACTAAAATCGGGTTCGCTGCTGTACCACGTGATACACGTATGCGGAACACTTATTTCCAATGGATACGGGATCGCATAAAATGACGTCTTCCCGTTAAAAAACGTTATTCTGAAAAATTTCGTTAACGTTTTCGGGCAACAACGTTCCGCACAAACGATCAGAGGTATTGATCGTGCGCAGTACAGCGGCAAAACCCCATTTGTGGTAACAAATGCCGTTCAATTATGTATGGCATTATATCAGTTGACATTTTTCTGCAAAAATGACATTTCCCATAATTTGCCATGTAAACGTATTTCAAAACGGTCCATACAAACGTTAAAGGACATTGATCACGTGATAGTGAATCCAATCCACCTTTTACCATATGATTTCATGAAATTCGATTTTATAAAACTCAAATAAACTCTGCTTTATATAACTATTGTCATATGTTATTTTTGGATTTTCATGAAATAAATAAAGAAAAATATTATAAAACGTTAAAAAATAGAAAATACACGAATATAAATAAAACGTGTTATTAAAGATTATAAAACCTATTTTCAAACTAGTTTTCATATCTGATATGATGTTTATAAATTAATGCTACCATGGTTTCCATGGTAACAATAAAAACACTTTAAATTTAAAATATGTTGTTGAATTTTGTTAAATTGATGTTTTAGTCTATTAAGATGTTGCTATCGGTCTATTTTGATTAATAATTGTTAATCTATAGTATAAGCTTTGTAAGTTTCGTCTCGTCTGTAACCGGAAATAAATTTGCTCCCTACAATATGACGTCAGAAGGCAGGCGTTCTATCAGTTTCGTCAAACCACAATTTGTTTTAATGTATGGTGGCATATTTTGTCGTTCTCATCACGTCAAGGTAAAAATCGCGACTAAAATTTATCTGATGGCAGACACATGCTACCACATTACTAATGGTGTTATATACCATTTTTTGAATTAAAATACATGAAATAAAACATGGTTTATGACAATGTCACAGTTCGACGCCATATTGTCTTTGTACCGGAAATCGCAAATTCGCGCTTGTGTCACATGACGAGTCGAGACTTTCAGACTAAGTGCACTGTTATTGATAGTTGTTAATTCTATTGGCTACCTCTCTAGATCAAATGTCCTTATATACTTATGCAGATTTTAGTTTCAGGGAAAAATCAAAGGTCAGCATGTATAAAAGTGAAAATTTGATTTGAAAACAAATTATGCAGATAAACAGGCAGCTTTTCGTTTTTTGCCCGGCCGAATTATCTGCCTTAACGATGGTTGAGATATTTTTATTTTGCTACCATTGCAAGATAAAAAATAAAAAATAAAATATACGATAAAGGCAGATAATTCGGCCTATTTCGTTCGAACTAATAAAAACAGAAAGAGAAAATTGCCTTTTTCATTGACTCTGGATAGTTCAATATTATGTATTGCTGTGGTTGACACGGTTTCAAAAAGCGCCTCTAATATTTTTTGCTGAATGGCAATTTAAGTTGAAAATTTGAAAAAATTAATGGTTTAATCAAAATCCTACGCTGTCATACAGTGTTTGTTATATTTTGAAATATGATGGTGTGTGTGTGTGTGTGCGTCACGGTGTGTGGTGTGTGTGTGTGACACATGTACAATTTCGCTTATTTTATAATTTTAATGACATAATAATATCTATGTAACTATAATTATTTTAGTGTATTTGTCAATATTATAAGATGTATCAATTTAAACTATATTATTATGTGTCAATAGTTTTGTCAAATTCTTACGCAGTGTTTCAAGTCTAACTCAACAGTTTGCATTTCTAATTATAGATCAGCAGCCAATGAACATTCTTGTCATATGTGCATGTGCAGTAATTAGCCAATGAGTAATCTTGTTACATATTTTGAAACTCGTTCAGTATCAAGCATGTCTACATAATTCAAGATTCCAATTAGTCAGGAGTCTTGTTTTCCGATAATTTTTAGAACTATTTGATCCGTCATGTAACCTTGACCTTCATTTGTCTCACTCTAGCCCCAGCAAACGAATATCACCTCGCCTATCTGTTCGTGCCCGCTGGAACATAAGGCCCGGATCTCCATGATGCTCTGTTTTTGGCAGCTGCTCTGTTGACGCCCAACTCTTTCATCCAAATTGCGTTCTTTCGTTCTCTTCTGTTCTGCGCCATGTTGTTTTCGGTCGACTTATTTTCCTCTTTCCTTCTGGGTGCCATGTTATTGCGGTGGTACAAATCCTGCAAACAAATATATGGATATGTAGCGTATGTTGGTTTCACCCTTGGTCCTAATATCGTGTCTGCTCCTTGTTTCCATGTCTATGGGTGGATTTTGATCGGACTTGGCACAAATTTAAACTAACATCCGAGAATGTGCCGCATACCAAATTCATAGGTCAAGGTTCAAGGTCACAAGGTAATATCATAAAAATAACAACTAGGCAATGTTTGGTATTTGTCTCTTAAAGAACTGTTCTACAGTACAGACCTGTCGAAAGTTTAACACCGAACTAACAGTCTAGTACCAAATCGGCGGCACATTCCGGCTCTTCATTGGTTGTATCTCGATAGCTCTGTTATCTATTTCTCGGCAGCTTTTTGTCAACTTGCTAACCATTTCTGGGCCACTCAGAAGCCTATCTTTGGCTCTTTTTCAATACAAAAGTGGTAAACTTTCGACAGGCATGTACCGTAGTTTTGGTAGATTACTATATATACTTGTAATGAAATGATTTCCTCGCTTCAGTAGTGTATGATCAAACTGCAATGTCTTATTTTTATATAATTTGGTATATTTGAGGCAGGTGCTGATCATACAAGTATATACAAAAGAGTAAAAAAGTAAATATGCACAGGGTAACTTAAACAGACTGAAAATATCTGAGTTGTTGGGAGGAAGTGATGTCAGTAGGTGTGGACGGAAGTGATTGATTGAAAACATCTGAGTTGTTTGGAGGAAGTGATGTCAGTAGCTGTGGGCGGAAGTGATTGACTGAAAACATCTGAGTTGTTGGGAGGAAGTGATGTCAGTAGATGTGGGCGGAAGTGATTGACTGAAAACATCAGAGTTGTTGGGAGGAAGTGATGTCAGTAGATGTGGGCGGAAGTGGTGTCATTAGCTTTTGGCGGAAGTGATATGTCAGTAGCTGTGGGCGGAAGTGATGTCATTAGCTGTTGGCGGAAGTGATATGCCAGTAGCTGTGGGAGGAAGTGATTTCAATACATTTATTGATAGGTTGTCCCATATTCTGATAGTGTTTGTAAAGATTTTTTCTGGTAAAGGCAAGTACAGATATATAATACCGCGTGTTTTAGTATCCCAGGATGTTCTTTTGGCCAAATGTGAATATCTAAGCATTGTGCATATCATTTTATTTACGATAAAAGCACAGGAAAGATCCACTATGTATTTCATGTAAATTTTATTACATGCTATGATGTAGATCAAGCACCATTCTAAAAATCCATAGTCGTGCTTTGAAGTTTACTATCAAACAGAAATTGCTTTTAGCTAGATTGCATATAATGTGTTAAGTGCTTTTGTAGAAAAGATAGTGAAATTGTTTTTTTTTTTTATCCAGTCATTGAAATCTATTTCGCTTAACTTGCAAGTCTAATTTGGAGTTTCAACATTGATTATTTAATGCACATCTTCAAACAATCTACACCTCCCGATTTCACAATCATTTAATAACTGAAATTGTCCTTATCTAAATCTTTAGAAAGTTTTGGTAATCTTTTTTAACAACAACAACACAAAAAATGAAAAAAATTGACAAATCTAAATAAAATATTATAGTGTGAAGTTATATTCAAAACTAAATCATAAAATGTTAGAAAACACCAAATCACACACACACACACACACACACACACACACACACACACACACACACATTTTGTTAATTTTTAAGATATTGAGAAATTTAAGGTATCAATTTAACATCACTTCAAGATAACATTATGTAACATTTAGTTCTAGTGTTGTCAGAAACGTGTATTGGTTGTTCCATAAAAAAGCAAAATATGCTAAAATTAAAAAGGGAGGGAAATTCTGAGTTAAGAATTGATTGTAAAACCGGTGTTTGATTGTGAAATTGCAGATTTACGAAAAAACAAAACGGCTCTATTGTCAAAGATTCTTTGACCTTATATTATGTCAAAGACCAGCCGTGGTAATTATATATAGGTCATTCCATAAAAACTCTAACCACTAGATGGTGATGTCTCGATATAGATAACATAAATATAATTGGGACATTAGATTAGTTAAATGGTTATACGTATACATGGGCGGAGATCAGGTAGGTGGATGGGTTGATTAATGATGAAGATACCTATATTAGATTTAAATGTTCAGTCATGACAATTGTGCCACATCAGGCTTACAACTTTGTAGTTAGTAAAATAATTATTTTTGCATCATTTGTGTCACACAACATTGTATCATTTTGTGTCACATAACATTATCTTAGCTTATATATATGTTACATGTATCGGTAGTTAATTATCAATAAAATCAGTCTTGTGTGTGTATTGCTTGTTTGTTTATCATTCTATAGCTAGCTAAACAAGAGGTGCTTACTCTTCCGAAGAACCCGGCCTCACTTTCCTTGTGGAAGTTCACTTGTGAGTTTTAAGGTTTTTACTTTGCTTCTGGATTGTGATTCAGACATGGAACAATGTGTTTGTTTTTGATTATATATCAATTAGTCAGTAATGTTGTCAAACATGGAGAATGACCACCAGGGATGAAAAGTTATTGGACAATTTCCACCACAAATGTCTCAGAAGAATCCTTAAAATATACTGGCCTGTCAAAATTACAAATAAAGAAATCAGAGAAAGAACACAAACAAAAAAGATAAGCGAGCTTATTAAACATTGGAAGTGGAAATGGATTGGACACATATTAAGACAGAAGCCAGATGAACATCCAAGGATTGCTCTGCAATGGACACCAGCAGAAGGAAAGAGAAGAAGAGGGCGGCCGAATGAGCGATGCAGGACTGTTGAAAGGGAAAGATCGGATCTTGGACTTAGGACATGGAGTGAAGCTGCTAAAATAGCTGCCAACAGAGATTCTTGGAGGAGAAAAATTCTGGCCCAATTCTCCACAAGGAGAGATGGACATAAGTCAAAGTAAGTCAATCAGTATTATTGATGATAAGTATTGTGTCCCTGTATCCAAAACTATCCTGTATAAATTTGACGTCCCATAACTTTCCATGTTCGTTTCATTCACAGTTTCCATTATACACGTAGCGGATTTAGCTAGTACTGTAGGTGTTTACTTTTCCGGGACACCCAGTCTCACCTACCTGGTAGAAATTCACTTGTTTAACCTTATTTGCCAGCAGCTTCAAAGTTTTTATATTGCTTTGAAATTTCGGTTTGGACATTGATTGTTGTGTCACGGTGGCATATTTTTACAACTTCATCTACAGTTCGAAATAAGTCAAATAATATTGACTGTGAATATATTTTCATCCATAAATCTCAGGTATATCCAAGCCCTTATTTATCAAACAAATCATCACGGTGGCTTGTTCAAAAAAGTGAAATAATGTTGACGGTGCGGTACATTGTAATATATTTTTATCCTTTAATCCCAGGTATATCCAAGCCCTTATTTATCAAATAAATCATCACAATGGCTTTTGATTGTCTGTAACGCTCATTTAAGAAAACGCGGAAAATTGAAATTAAAAAATAGCCTGCATTTTACGTTTACCAAAGCATCAAAGTCCACTATGAAAAAACTAAAGAAGAAATCGAGACACAAAATTAACCAAATGGTTAATGCCGGAAATTTTAAAATGTTTGAATGTCATTTTAATAATGTTTGACTAAAAATAGTTTTGTTTACTATGGAAGCAGAAATGAACGATTCACACCATTCATGGGACAATCCGCAAAAACTGGCAAATGACAGACAAAAGTGGAAAGACTTCGTTGCTGCCCCACATGCCAGAAGGCGTAATTTGTAGTAAGTAAGTAAAAATAGTTTTGTCCCCAAATACTTCTGCTTGCTTAGAACAATTGTGTGCGTTAACTTTTTTTTAATATAATTCTCAGATTTATTTCCAAAAACTTCCACTAACCAACTGGTTAATTATATAACTTAACGGAGAATTGAACAACCGGGTCCTGGACAATAAAGTTGCCATATAGCTTTTTTTTTTCAATTTAATCATAAAAAAACATTCAAAAAATGGTATTTGACAATAGACAATACATTTTTTGAATGTATTTTATGATTAAACTAAAATAGATGGTATGATGACAAAGTTTACACGCAACAAAAAAAGAATGAAGAAAAAGAAATTTATAACAAGAGAACAATTAGTGATATTTAAAGCATACATGTACTCAGTACTCAGTACATTGTCAGTGACAATAACCATAGCGGTAACCGTGTACACAACACATGTACTTCGAAAGGCAAGTATTAATATCATAAAAACGCATTTATACATAAAACGAAAGAAAATATGTTTTTAGTTTTTCCTTTACCTCAACTGGAGTTTAGCTAATTTTAGCAATCTCTAAACTGAACTGTCGTGTGCTACTTTGACTTTTTTATGAACAAAGTGGTTATTGTCCTGTACGTGTCAATAACAAATGCGTTATCATGGTATTACCACAAATATTGTTTAAATTCAAAAGTGCACTATTTAATCCTATTCAATCTATGTATGGCGTTACATGGGTCTAAAACTACGTGACGTCTTTTATGAAATAATCCAATAAAGATGATGATAATTATGATGATGATGATGATGATGATATGGAACCGGATTTGCTAACCATGTACGTATCCGATTTTACATTTATCATGTTTCACTTTCTTCCTACTACAGTTCAGAAAAACGTGTGTGTGTATACATATTAGTAACATTTTCTTAAATGTGTATGTTATTTGTTGAATACAATTGACAGTAATTTAATTTTAGTTTAATTTGAAGAAGTCAACCTGCATTTGTTGTCCCGAATAGCCAATGAATCTAAAGTAAGTCGATGGACACTTAATTTTGATTGGGATTTGACCTTGGTAAGTGGCTGCATGTTATCCCGTAGACCGAATTATTTCTGTTGTTAACGACCTTTTTTATTGATGATATGAGGCCGTTCATCTTGGTTATCTGTTGATTCTATTTAACGTCTTTGCGTTTCTTTACTGCTGCAATCACAGGAGCGAAATCAATATTCATCAAAGTCACAACACCTTAAGAGTGTGGGATGGGGGGGGGGGGGGGGTAGCTCTTGCAGATAAAATAGGTATTCTTTCTATTTTTTCTCTTCTTTTTTATTTTCTTTTTTGCATGTACGCTGGTGTTAGACTCTGTAGTTGGAAGAAACCAGTATAGTTGGCAAATGGCAGATTTTGATGGACATGAGTGGCATTAGCCCGAGATTCCTCTGGCCCGAATTTTTTTTTTTTTTTTTTATCAATTTCGGGCCAGAGATCGGGCTTCATTATTTTACATAACGTGATGCCGTTGAAATCCTACGGCAGGGTAAGATTTAATGTGGCGGATATGTTCACTTTATTTTCACGGGCATTGGGTAATGAACCAGTCAGATCGCTTACCTGAACCTTTATTTACAAGAATCCATCGAAAAAACTACGTGGCAACTCCGTTTTATATCCATTCCAGCCATATAAATCCAACACTTGTGTATCAGAAAAGGGAGACTTTAACCCGCGAGATCTCGCGTTATTTGAATATCATAACATAAAAAATGGCGAGATGATGAAGGATGTGTTGGATTTATATGGCTGGAATGGATATAAAACGGAGTTGCCACGTAGTTTTTTCGATGGATTCTTGTAAATAAAGGTTCAGGTAAGCGATCTGACTGGTTCATTACCCAATGCCCGTGAAAATAAAGTGAACATATCCGCCACATTAAATCTTACCCTGCCGTAGGATTTCAACGGCATCACGTTATGTAAAATAATGAAGCCCGATCTCTGGCCCGAAATTGATAAAAAAAAAAAAAATTTCGGGCCAGAGGAATCTCGGGCTAGAGTGGCATTTAATAAAGCTTTTAAAAAAATGAGATGAAATTATGCATAGATCAAGTTTTACAAAACTTGCTTTTCGATTGCTGTATTATATTGTATTGATCAAAAAGTATCGAAACTCTGCCTTAAATTCTGATTCTTATAGCATTGTGAGGTCTATAATACATGCCACTACAAGCCCTTTATATCTCGTGTTTTACAAGGTTTAGGATGTAATATTTGGTCATAATGTGTAAATTATGATATATTGTCATTAATATATATTTAAGATATTTTATTCTGAGGTAGTTTCAGTTCTACTACTAAGTATATGTTTTTGGAAAGACTAACATTTGTACCTGCCTTTAAAATTTTAATTTTGACTAAAACAACTAGAAATGACAGATTTAAGTAATTTGGAACATTTCTGAGAAAAATTTTTATAAAAATTTGCGTAAATTTTACTTGTAGGTGATACAAAAGGAAGCCTTACTGTGTCTTGTTTCAAAGTAATGAATTTGTCTTAATTTTCAGATAAACACACAAATTGTAGGTCACTGAGTAGCATATTTAAGTAACTACAACCATTCACAGAGCATGATGGGGGACTAAAGGATAGAGGTGAAACTGTTTTCATCAATGATTGATGATGGAATCAACATCTGATAAAAAAACAGGAAACATGACATCAAAAATTGACAGCTTAAATACAAGTGATGTCAGCAATGTCAAAAACGAAAGTCCTGTTTGTGAAGAATGTGAAAGGTTAGCAGAAATATTTGAAGTTAATACTCCTCCTAAAGATCAAGGTCGGAAACTAACAACAACAGGCAAAGTTATACTTGGTGTTACTGGGGCATTCGCTGTAGTGGTGTATGGTGTCACAGGACCTTTTATAGCCCCGGCTTTGAGGAAGTACTGTTTGCCTTTTGTACCTGCAACAAATTGCCAAGTAAAAAATGTATTCACAGCTTTAGAAGGTAGAACCGGGACGTTGATTGATATTGGGAGTGGAGATGGCAGAATAGTAAGTATAATGAGCCCTCTTTTTTTTCTTTTTTTCTTTTATTATATAAAAAAAACAGAATAACAATAGATATATAATTACAATCAAATGAGTTAATAAATTGGTAAATGATTTAAATGATTATAATGTAATAATATTAATTAAATAATAATATTAGTCAAATAATAATATAAATTAAATGATAATAATAATATATGCTTTATTGAATGACGAGCAGAACAGGTTAAGAGTTAGGTCGCCCCCTACCTAAATTTCCCGCCAATGCTTATCATCCAACAAAACCTTGGTCAAGTAGATAAGTGAATTTTAATAATAATAATAATAATATAAGACATGTGCTTTATTGAATGATAAGCAGAGCAGGTAAAGAATGATTGGGTATGAGCCCTGCCCCCCCCCCCAAAAAAAAAAAAAAATGAGCCTTCTTTTTAATAACCACCTGTGCAACCTGTACATGAAGTAAAATGAAAAAAATGTGTTATGTTCTTTTACTATGTTTACATAAGCTTAGCAGGCTTCATTTATATTTCTGTGATGTTGGTTGAGAAAACCAGAGTGTCTAAAGTCTGAGAGATAAAATATTAAAAAAAAACATATTGAAATCAATAATTATAAAACTCTAGCCTGATACCAATGACTATTATAATTTAAACTCTGGTCTTTTGATGAAGTTTTATGGTCACATTTGAAAATCATCTCATAAGAAATGTTTGCTTAGTCAAACATTAAACAATATTATGACTGTCAAAAATGTTGAGTTATTCCCCCTTGACTGTGCACATATAGTTTTCAGTTATCAAGTTAACAAAAAAAAAAAACATATATAAGCAAACAACATTGACCTGTCTGGTTGACCTTTTAATTAAATTTTTATTATGGATTAATACATTTGTATATAGGGAACAAAGGTGTTGTTTTTCTCTGCATCATTAGCAATTGATGTACATAGTACTTGTTTTATAGAGTTAGCATGTAAACTGTGTATGTATTAACTACTGTCCATAAAGGCTATTTTGAACATGGGATATTGTAAATTACGTTTTAATAAAGAATTGCTTGGAAAAATTAACAGTGCATATTTATTCATTATTCAGAGACCAAACTAAAAAGTATGTTTTTGTCAATATTGCATGTTTTGGTTAACGTCTGTATATAGAAAAAATCACATTTGTGACAGAAAATATGTATTCCAGCTAACCATTTGGGCCCCAAATTACAAATGAATGTTGGGTAAAAATTTACCTTTCAGCTGCATGATTGAATAAAAAAATTCACACCTGGACAACTTACATATATCCAAAAGATAATGAGGCACCTAATGGGAATATTTATACTTAACCAAATTAATATTCTTGAAAAAATGGCACAATTTATGGTATGTACACACGCACATAGACAGATTTAAAACAAAATATATTTTTCCCACTTAGGTCTCTCTTTTCTGTGCTAAAATGTAATTAAAATTTTAACAAAAAATTAAAATTAAAAATTTAATCGCAATATATGCATGTTCAAAATAGCCTTTATGGACAGTAGAATTTTTACGCAGTCCATGTACAAGGTTGATCCTTCTAAAAGATATATAAAGACCACCTGTATATAAACTCAATATATATGTTTGGTCCTGTGCATAGTCCCAATATACTATACACATTCTAAACAAATCTGTATATAAAGACCACCTGTCTTGAAGTACATACAGTCCAACCTGCCTTAAAGGCCACCTCTATGTAAGGACCACCTGCTTTTATAGGCCTGTAGAATTATATCCCAATTGTTCTTCGTTCATATTATTTGAACCTGTATTTAAAGGTAACCTGTCCATAAAGGCCACTTTTACTGGTTCCCTTGGGTGGCCATTATAGACAGGTTTGACTGTATTTTTTTAACCCTGTGAGTGGTCCTTGTATACAGGTATAATGTAAAACTTGTTTTCAGTAATTGGTACAATTATAGTCAGTTTTTTTACAAAAGAATACTAAATGTATGTTGGTGAAATGGTTTTTGTATAAATAATTATAAATAACTTAGCAAAAAGTTTTTAATTGTTTAAAATATTTGGTGAAATCTTTATTGTATAAATACTTAAAAAAACATAGCAAAACCAGTGATTTTGATACATTTTTGAGAACTACCTTTTTCCTTTAAGATTGGGAAAATTAAAGTTCTGAGATCTAGCAAACTTCATCATGATAAGCTGGCAATAGGTAGTATCTTTATTGCAAAGACACTATACTGTGACACTATCTGATATATTTTGTGGGTAAAGACAATTAGATTCAATTTTCATTGCATCACTGTTGTTTTGGGAAATTTTAATGGACAAATTTGGAAAATGTAGTCATTTTCTCTTGGGGGAAACTGCCTCTATTCGGTGGTGATTTTAAGTAAACAAAATCACTGGAGACTTATATTGCCATTACACTGGCAAAACTAATCTTTTCAGTGGTGAAAACACCAGCAATTTTTTTTGGTGACCCAGAAAAAACACTGATACTACTTTGAGATTTTTTATCAGTATAAAATTCCCCCCTCTAGGTCATAGAAGCAGCAAAACGTGGATATACAGCTACAGGTGTAGAGCTCAATCCATGGTTAGTTCTCTATTCCAAATGGAAGGCTTGGAGATCAGGAGTGAGTCGTAATGCCACATTTACAAGACAAGACCTGTGGAAGGTAGGTACTACATGTGATTGCTGGACAACTCCTACCCAAACAACTCCTACCCATACACAAGACATAATACTCTTAGATTAAAAAAAGGTCACTGAAGGCTGTCAGTTCATTTAATGGTGGAGATAAACTAAGGTGCCTGGAGAAAACAACAAACCTTTGGCCAGCAAACTGTCAATCTTTTGCACACTAAGATCAAGAAGGATTCTAACCTGGACATTGAGAGAAACTGTGAATCAGAAGCACACACTTTAGACAACTCAACTACCAAGGACCATCTTTTTAAGGAATTTAACACTATACTCCAGGGGTTCAAAATTCCCTGGGTCTGAGGTCCGGGACCTATTGATTTTACCTTGGGACCATTAATATTTAAATTGTAAAAGTCCGCTGAACCTGCCATTTTTACCAGAATAATTCTACTTTTTCAATATAATTACATAATTGCACATGGATCTTTCAATGTTGATATTGGACTTTCAAAACTTCATGTGGGACCTGCCAAAAATAAAGGCAAAAGGTCCTGGACCTTCCATTACAAAACATAATTTTGAATCCCTGTACTCCTTGGAAATAATTACACCACTATGGTAGCTCAGTTGGTAGGGTGCTTGCTTGGTACATTGGAGGTCCTTAGTTCAAATCCTGGCCAGGTCTGACCAAGAATTGAAAATAGGTAGTGATTGTTCTTTCACCAAGCACTCAGCATTTAGAAATGACAAAAAGTTTATTTCTTCTTTACTTATCAATCATACTTGATTTATCTCAAAACCCCAGTATAAAACAAAAATATCACTGACAAAATGATGTTATACAGTTTATTAATTGACGGATTCGCCAGGCACGCCCACAATGTTCAGACAAGGGCGGGGCATGCTTGAATTTGATGCAAAAAGGATGAAAACTCGGCCTGAATTTTGCTATTTAATGATGTCACTGACACTAGAACACCATTACTTGCTGAGACACTGCCTTGGTACCGTGATGGCGACCAGTGTCCAAACATAAAAGGTATGAATTATATTGTTATCTCTTTTTTATTTCAGACAAATTTAGGTATTTATGACAACATTGTTATATTTGGAGTTGGACAAATGGTAAGTTTATTATTTGAAATTAGAACTGACAGTGATGTTGATTTATACCGCCTTCATAGGGCATGACCTTTGACCTTTGGACCTAAATTTTATATGCAACACATTTACATTTGTACCAAGTTTGATCAAAATTCATTCATAGACATGGACATGGATGGAAGATATGGATACAATATTGAGACAGACAGACAGATGGGCAGACACACATACAGGGTGATTCTTATCTCCTGCTCATAAACTATGTTTGCAGGGATATAATGAAATACAGTATTGTATTGCTGAATAAAAATCCATATTTAAAACTTTGATAAAAAAAAATTTTGATCAAACTTGATGGATTGAATCAATCATACTACAGATTCAGCTAGATCAAGCTTTCAAATGGATAAATTGACGTTTCGCTGACCATGCCCACATTGATCCGACAAAGGTCTGGCATGCTTGAATTACACATAAAAAGAATGAAAACTCGGTCTGAATTGCGCTGTTTAATGATGTCACTGGCACTAGTACGTCATTAGTTGCCTTTACGCTGCTTTGATACCATGATGGTGGCCTTTGTCCGAACATTGTGGGCGTGGCCCGAGATCCGTCAATTATTCCAATGTGAAATAGATTTATTTAATGTCCCCAATATCAGAAAACAAACATGAAGAGTTTAAGTGTATTAATGATTGTTATACCCCAGTTAAGATTCTTTCACTCTTAGTCTTTTTTGGAATGGTTGAGGAAACCAGAGTTCCACAAGGAAACCATCAGCCTTTGACAGGCAGATAAACTTTCACACACTAGGGCATGCCTCTGTGGGATTCAAAGGTAGACTGTGAGAGGTACTGTGGTTTGTATGTAAGAAACCCCAAATAACATAAAGATAATTTATAAAAAGTGCTGTCAAATTCAGTGTAAAATTGTAAGAACACCTAGATGTTTGTTTCAGCAAGCTTTGACAGAAAACTTTGATAAAGTAAATACCTAAACTTTAAACTATCAAGATGGTGTAATCACTTAAACTTTGATCAAAGTTCTCTTCATTTAAATTATCTTGCTTAAAGTTCTTTGATCAAGATAGTGTAAACACCTTATCCTTAAACAAAGTTTCCTCCATTAAAATTACCTTCAGTTGGACAAAGATCTCTGGTCAAGATAGTGTAAACACCTTAACTTTGATCAAAGTTCCCTTCATCAAAATTACCTTGATCTAAGTTCTCTAAATAATGTAATGCCATAAACTTTGATCAAAATAGTGTAAGCACCTACACTTTGATTAAAATTCCCTTGATTAAAACTTTGTTGATCAAAGTTTTCTGATCAAGACAATGTAAACACTTAAACTTTGATCAAAATAACCTTGATTAAACTTATTTGATCAAAGATTTAATTGATCACAAGTTAAGATAGTGTTAACCTATCTGTAAACTTTTTTTGTGTTATGTTTTCAGATGGAGCCATTACAAGGTAAACTAGCTGATGACGTATATCAGAGCCAACATATTGTGGCATGTAGATTTCCTTTACCGAACCTAGAACCAGTGTCAACTATTGGTCAAGGACATGATACAGTGTGGTTATATAGAATTAGTCAAAATGATAAATTGAAAAATTAAAATAATGGAGGAATGAAAGATAATTAATGGAGAATTGTATAAAGGAATTACAAGTGCATTTTAGACAAAATTATTTAAATGTGTGAAAGTTGTTTTTTTTATTAAAGATATTTTATTGTATTAAATAAATTTGTTGATTTTTTCATTAAAATATGTACAGTTAAACCTGTCTATTGAAGGCCACACAAGGGAACCAGTAAAAATAGCCTTTATATACAGATTCAAATAATATTAATAAAGAACAATTGGGATACAATTCTACTGGCCTTTATAAGCAGGTTGCCCTTATATGGAGGTGGCCTTTTAGACAGGTTGGACTGTATATAAGAAATCCAGGACCCAAAGTAAATGTAAACAGGTGGTTTGTATGTAGAATTTCAATGTTAAATGTGTTACTTATACAATGACAATGTATTATATAGAAACCTTTGCAAAGGAGGGAAAGGGAGTGGACAAAGGAAATGGCTGAAGGGGAGGAAAGGAGGCCATGGGTGTATATTATATGTGTAAACTATTTTAAAAACTACTATAATTTTTGTGAAAACTTATATAATTTCCTATGAAACTCCTATAATTTTAACCCCATATTCCTATATGGTTTTACCGCAAATCTGGTAGAACCCTTGCACCATAGATTAAAAGTCGGGGAAAACATTCATGCTACAAAATAGACCTTGTCACATATTCTCGAAAAATGTATGCTTAATGTGAAGTTACAGTAAAGTAATTGGTATAAACTAAAGCAACAAAAAACCATGACAAACTAGTCAATAAAGGTATTTATTAATACTACTACTAATAATAAACGGGACGAATTAATCACCTATAATAACATATTGACAAATGGCTTAGTGGTAAGGATCGCGGGCTCATGATTTTAGGAAATTGGGTTCGAGCTTTAGCAGGACTGTGCATATGTCCTTTGAGCAAGACATTTCATTTTACATTGCGCCAGTTCATCCAGCTGCCAATGAAGAAATACTGGATGTTAACCTTGTGATAGACTGGCGTTCCATCACGGGGTTAACCTTGCAATAGACTGGCGTTCCATCCAGGGGTGAATATCGAACTATCAGTTGCCTCACGACCTGAAACCTTGATAAGCAACACTGGTAGCTCGCAAATTTAAATAAATCTCGCCAGCTCGCAATTCGATTTTCTTTAAACAGCTTAGCCTTTTGTCTCGGGAATAAACTCAACGAACCTCAGGAAATTGTGTACAATCAAATAAATTTTAGCTTATCTTTATTTTCGTGGTAAACTCGAACTCTGGCAAAATGTGTAAAGTGCGTCAAGTTTGACCTGACCGTTTGGTCTTCAATTTGAATATTTATTACACATTTAGGGAAAATAGCCTTATCATACTAACATGGTATAAAGTTTATATATATAAGTATAGATGATAGTTATACTGGATACCGAGTGTTTATGGTAACGGGACATGCTGTCTTGCCTAAACCCCTAAACAGTCTATTAGCCCAATCTATTATTCAAATACAGAAGTCTCATGAAGCAAATTTTGGACCGAAATTCGGCCCCATACCAATGCAATGAAAGCATGTTTTTTTTTCAAATAGATTATCGTAAATTCCCAACTTGTTTGTATGTTGTGTTTACATCAAAATGGTATGCTTTCCAAATCGATTGCTAAACCTACATCTCCCACAGACACAGCTAGAACACGCTGTAAATAAACTCAGAGGCATAAAAGATAGACAATTTGCATTTTAATATATTTTATAACCAGTAAAAGTCTGAATTAATGTTTTTGCCTCTTGTTGAATTTTCCCAAAATGAGTCAAAACGCCGCTTATTTTCCCAATGGGATTCGCCGCTGTAACACGTGATACCCTCTATCGTATGTGTGGAACACTTATTTCCAATGGATATGGAATTCCATAAGATAACGTTTTCCTGTAAAAACATCGTCATTCCGCTAATATGTGACATTGACGTTTTCCAAAACGTTCCGCACAAAGGTTAAGAGGTATTGATCACGTGGTACAGCGGCGAACCCCATTGAAGTATCGCCGGCCACGCCTTTTATGTTCCGACACTGGCCGCCTTCACGGTACCAAAGCAGCGTCACAACAACTAATGACGTACTAGTGTTTGTGACGTCATTAAATGGCACAATTCACTTCGAGTTTTTTTTTTTTTTGTGTGTGTAATTCAAGCATGCCGAGCCTTTGTTGGAACATTGTGGGCGTGGCCGGCAATCCGTCAGTTTCAAGGGCCCAGACTCCAAATTGGGGCGAAAACCCCTGAAATTAAAGGTCAAACGGTCAGGTGAAAGCTTAACCCATTATACCTCCAAGTCTTATCTCTTATCTTTACTAGATGACAAACAGTACAGACCTGTCGAAAGTTTAAGATTAACTTAAAGAATTAGTGTTAAATCGACAGCTCATCCCAGACACCGTTAGCTTTATGTCGACGGTATTTTCGGTAGTTTTTCATGTACTAGCTATCCATATCTTAGGCTCTCGACAGCCGAGTTTTGACTCCGTTTTGTTAGCTCAGTGTTAAACTTTCGACAGGTCTGTACTGTATAGTGTCACCACCATGGCGACATTTACAGGTAAGTCGTTTCTATATGTTATGAAACATTTATTTTTGTCAAAAATAATCGCGTAATCACGTACATATAACATTATAATAGTTGAACGATCCTAGCATTCTTAAGTGTTTAACAATACATTTTAAAATAACTTATTAATATATTATATCTATAGATACCAAGGTACTTTCGTCTCTTATGTTAATTAGGTACCGAGTGATGAAAGTGCGCACTTACAAATCGCAATCAGTTCGGGGATAACAGAGAAAAACATAAAGCTTTGGCAAGCAAACAGACACAAATTGGATTCGAATCTGGACTTTTGGGAAAGTCGTGGCTCATACACTCAAATTAAACAGAAATGGATATTTAATTGATACCTGTATAATATGCACTTCGCATATTTACTGTAATGGACACTTCTTGCATTCTTCGTATTTTGGAGGTCGTGGAGTCGAACCCCGGTCGGGTCTGACCAAGACTTGAAAATAGATAGTGAATGTTTTTTTTGCCAAGCACTCGGCATTTAGAAATTTGAAATAGAGACCTTCAAAACCGATGCCATAGTCACAGTTTTATTGGCGCACTAAAGAACCCTTCATGCACATTGCTCTGATCGCAATGCTAAGGTCAAATCTTCTGCCACTTCCCCTTTAGCTGGTGACGTTTCGATATAAGTAAAATGTTCTTGACTGATCACGAGACGTAAAACCTCCAATCATTCAATCGATTTTGTTGTATTCTGTTGCAGTTCTGGTGTTGATTGTAGCTCTGTTAGAAGTTACAAACTGTGGTAAGTACTTGTTCCCACTACAGGGACTTCGTACAACGAAGCAGGCTGTGCTTGCAAATAAATTGTTGAATAAGGGATATTGCAAGCCCTAGGCTTATCAAGGCCCTCAAAAAGTTTTATGGTCGTCATCACAGTATTGTTGATGAGTTTGATGTATCTGTGTCCAGGATTGTCTTGGATATATTTGAAATCTCATAGTTCCGTGTTCCTTTCACACAATTTTGATTACACACGTGGCGGGTGAAGCTAGCTAAACGGGAGGTGCTTAAACTTCCGAAACACCCGGCCTCACTTCCCTGGTGGAAGTTCACGTGTCTAACCTAACTTGTCAGTTCCAAAGTTTTTACTTTGCTTCTGGATTGTGATTTGGACAAGGATTAGTATGTTTGTTTTTGATTGCAACAACTACATTTTTCGACTGTTGATAATAAAGTATTTTTATTTGTGACGTCATCTTGTATAAACTCTGTTTGAGAGCAAATGTTTTATAAAAATTTAATTAATGACGTCACTTATTTATAACATATGCCTGCATGCATGCGTGACGTTGTACACGGCAGTGTTTGAAATATTTTCGGATTAAAAAACCAAGCTAAGATTTTTAAAATTGCGAAATGTAAATATAACCATAGAGCTGTCCAAAAATGGCGTTTATAGTGCTACAACTTTCATTGCCGTGCAAGGCAAACTAACCATAATGCGCGTTATTCAGTTTGCTTTGCACGAACAATGGAAGTTAAGCACTATAAACGCCATTTCTGGACAGTTCAGTGGTTAAATAAGATTTAAATAATGGTTGTGTACAAGTCCTCCATACATCTTGTCATGTAAAACAAATATTTTAGATTAAGATTTAACAATAAAAAACAAACATACTAATCCATGTCCGAACCACAATCCATAAGCAAGGTAAAAACTTGGAAGCGAATAATTTGGCGACAGTCTTTTCTCAAGAATTAAATAGGTTCTGCATAACTCCTGCTTCGTGAGGATAAAGAAACCACAATCACTATAACCACACCACTGGGCAACAACTCCATTACCCGCAAAAAGTAAGAAGTTTTATATGTACATTTTGTCGTTGTTTGTTAATTTTTTTTTTTTGGAAAGCGTGGCTTTGCTTATTCATGCCCCACTGGTTGAGTAAAGGAAAATTAACATCGCTATGGCGTAAGAATACATGTCAAATGTTTGTGTGTGTCGCCCATGGCAACGTTAACATGCCATCAAAAGGCAAGTTCTGTCCTATCAAATTGCTTGGAACAAAGTAAATACTAGTAATTTATATTTTATCTTTTAGATTCAGATGGACTTATCTGCTACCAGTGTGATAAAGTGGCACATGGTCTAGACTGTAACCAAATAGCGAAATGTGGACCACATGAGGTTGTACACGAAGAGAGAGAGAGAGAGATGGTCAAAGGGAGAGAGAGACATGGTCAAAAGGGAGAGAGATGGTCAAAAGGGAGAGAGATGGTCAAAGGGAGAGAGATGGTCAAAAGGGAGAGAGAGGTCAAAGGGAGAGAGAGACATGGTCAAAAGGGAGAGAGATGGTCAAAGGGAGAGAGAGACATGGTCAAAAGGGAGAGAGATGGTCAAAAGGGAGAGAGATGGTCAAAGGGAGAGAGAGACATGGTCAAAAGGGAGAGAGATGGTCAAAGGGAGAGAGAGACATGGTCAAAAGGGAGAGAGATGGTCAAAGGGAGAGAGATGGTCAAAGGGAGAGAGATGGTTAAAGGGAGAGAGAGAAATGGTCAAAAGGAGAGAGAGAGAGAGAGAGAGATGGTCAAAGGGAGAGATAGGTGGTCAGCGTGCAATTTTATTTCTTTACGTTCTCGTTAAAACATAATATTTACCCTAGTACGTGTCCAGTATCGGGTGTTTTAAAGTCAGCGGTCACAACAATGTCTTTTGTTTTTTTCTTGTCTTATAATATTAGCTGTTTCTGTCATTAATCAACTACAATTTTTGTCTAATATATATCATAATCTTGATACTGTATTTTTGTCATGTAAAATAGAGGCCGCGGTGGCCTAATGGATAAGACGTTAGTCTTCAAATCCAGGGTCTCTTACCGCTGTGAGTTCGAGTCCCGCTCAGACCACATGTGGGAAAGTGAATTTGCCTTGCCGTTGGCCTTTGCTGTTTCACCTGGTATCAGTATAATGGACTGGGGCAGTGGTACGCTTGTCTGCCGGGCACTGGCTCTGTGAGCTAGCACGTTAAAGTCGCCCCGAGTGCGCACTAGTACAAGGCAGACCATACAACACACTTACTCTTTACATGCATACACAAAACTGTTCATAGAATAATCCATAGAGATTAATAAAATATTTCTCGTGAAAAGCTGAAAAATCGATGATGCGACGTTAAGCAACATTCAACCAACCAACCTTTGTCATGTAAAGCGCACACTAACGAAGCACACCACTCACTAAATAAGGCGATCATATCATATTTTGAGAACGTTTTCTCAGTTGGCTTTTGGGCCGACGATTTTCTCCGGAGTACTCCGGTTTCCATTCCAAAACTCAGCGCCTGGGTTAGTGACAGAATCTTTAAGAAGAGATTAATATATTTATACTCCACTATTCATCTTTGGCATACTTTATTGTAGTAAAGTCTGTTTTTATCAAAAACAAACATACTAATCCATGTCCGAATCAGAATCCAGAAGCAAAGTATAAACTTTGACAAGTTAGGTAAGACACGTTAACTTCCACCAGGGAAGAGAGGCCGGATGCTCCGGAAGGGTACTGTTCTAATTTATCTAATTTAAAACCAGTTAACGCTGACATAAAACGGTTTGTGTTTTATTTAGGTATGCAGTAACGAACGATATATAACGCATTCTGGAATCGTGTACTATAAGTCGGGTTGCAAAGGAAAGAGTGTAAGTATGGCTTCATTAAAGTTGGTTCTACGTTTTGATCAAAACACTACTAATGAGGAATGAGAAAGTGGTTTGCTAACAATATGGTTGCATAGATCAAGAACAATATTTATGTTCCTCCTAAAAGAACAATATTAAGATCAAATCACAATTTAAATTTTCCGATCATATTTTTAAAAAATATTTCTAAAACAGATAACTCTGAAACCGGTATGATTATATTTTTACAGTTTTGTCCTAATCTGAGTACTGGACGGAGACGAAGTGATATCTCCGACTGTATGACATGTTGTACACAGGATTACTGTAACAAAGATTTGTGTGATTACCCCAAAGTTACAGGTATTATTATTATTATTATTATCGGACGAGAAATGATGTCTGTCTCTGACTGTATGAAATGTTGTTCACGTGACTGCTGTAAAAACATCGATGTGACAATCCCGAACTTAGCATCATCATCATCATTAATGATTATTATTAATCAATTTAAGTTTTAAAAAAACTTTGAAACCTGACAAGTTAGTTTAACACGTGCACTTTCACCAGGGAAGTGAGACCGGGTGCTTCGGAAAGATAAGCACCTCCTGTTAAACTAGCTACACTTGCCACATATGTTATCAAAATTTAAAATGAAAGGAATTTGGAGATATGGAACGCCAAATATACCCAGGATAATTTGAAATACAGAGGCGTCATACTTATCAACAATATGATGACGACAAGAAAACGTGTTAAGGGTAACCCAAGGCTTGCAATATCTCTTGGTCAACAATTTATTTGTAAGCAGCTTGCTTTGTTGTATAAAGTTCCTGTAGCTGAACCAAGTATTAAAATCTGTTGTTCAATATTAAACACGTAAGCGACAATTCCCTTTCGATGAGAACTGCAAGTCCATAGTTTTCTTTTTTCCCTTCTTTTTTGTGAAAACGGATAACTCAAGTTCCTCGTAAAGTGACATTATCAAGAGCCATTAATTTGTAGTGAGCGGTTTAATCCATTTTCGTATTACAGAATTAGATAACAGATGTCTCAAGTGTGACGACGTAGATCACCCATCTATGTGCACGGATGTTACAAGATGTGGATTAGACCAAGTAAGTGTTGTTACGCAAACATATTTAGATATGGTAGAGCTTGTTCCCACTATAAAGACTTTGTACAACGAAGCAGACTGCTTGCAAATCAATTGTTGACTCGGGGATATTGCAAGCCTAGGCTTTTCAAGGCCCTCAAAAACGTTTTATAGCCGTCATTACAGTATTGTTGATAAGTTTGATGTCTCTGTGTCCATGATTGCCCTGGATGTACATGTATATGACGTCCCATAATCCCATATTCCTTTCACACAATTTTGATTACACACGTGGCGGGTGTAGCTAGCTAAACAGGAGGTGCTTACCCTTCCGGAGCACCCGGTCTCACTTCTCTGGTGGAAATTCAAGTGTCTAACCTAACTTGTCAGTTTTTTACTTTGCTTCTGGATTGTGATTCGGACATGGATAAGTATGTTTGTTTTTGATTACAAGACGTTGGTTTGATCAAGTGAAAAATAAATCATTAAATGCTTATGAAATCATCAAAATAATATTGGTAGGTGCTTGGGAGTGGTATTCTAAATATTGATGCCAAATAAAATGGATGTAAAAATAGAAACAAACACAGAGCAAACTTGTTTACGAAGAATCTAAAATGAAAATGTACAAAGAGGGACTACAAGGCTCGTCATTTGACCTGCGTGTTTGTTCTATATTTGAATAAAAGAAAAAACTGAGTGATTAGAAACCGCACTAAATGACGCCGTATAACAATTGATCGATTACGTAACCGACGGCAACATGTGATGATGGCGTCAGAGAACAAATTATCAATTCGATTGATTTTGTCATTTGATGCGTTTTTAAAATAATATCTACGTCATCACAATATTGTTGATAAGTATGATATGTCTCTTTACATCACGCACATGAACTTGAAACGTGGATTTCCCAGTCGAGTTCATTTGGAGAGATTTTTAAATGACATCCTATTTCAGGTAAAACTTGTTAAAAAAAAAAATTTCTGAAAGAAATGTTTTATCGACCAGAACTACAACTAATGTTGTGAACCAAATACCTACGATTTAGTAGGAGATTGTCTCATTAATAACTTTTGTAATCACGGTTTACTTTTCCTTCAGACATGTTTCACATTAAAGCATTTTGATTTTGGATTCAACGCACCACGGTTTGTTCTTGGTTGCCGAGATAAAAGAGTAAGTTTGAGAATGTCATTTGCGAATTTAATCGATTTCCTTTAACATGCCTTGTTAGCAATTGACAATAGCTATCATAATGCAAAAAATTAAATAATAAACAAATAAATATAATTGAACATGTTTTAATTTTGCTATGCTAGACTGGCGATTCCTTATCAGTAGGGCTCAAACAGAAATTTAGAAAATTCAGATATTTTTAAAATGTCGAAATGAGAAAAATAAGGGACCAAAATGCATTTTACCAAAATTACCTAAGACAATAATTTGAAGTATAATGCGTGGCTTAGTTTTTTGAGTGATCTTAAAATTTAAGAAGCAGATAATTTTGATGAATTATGTTTACCTCACAGAGTTATGTATTGCCTCCAACAGCAGAGCTATCAACCCAGTATTTGTAATGATAACTGCCCTTTTAAAATCTTTGTAATTTGCATATTGAGTAAAATTAAAATACAATTACTTAACAACTTTAGTGAAAATCTTATATGAATTTTTGTGTGGAAACGACGAACGCTTGTTATACTGCCTGTGCACTTGCGAAGTGAAATTTCGTTGTTAACTACATTTGCCAATTTTTCTTTTTGGCTTATGGTTTATTATTTAAACATTGACTGTTATATCTTCTGTTTCAGCAATGTGGTAACAATCCCGTAGGTTTGTTCGGTCGAGATACAGAAAAACGATCAACCACGATTTGTAACGAGTGTTGTAATGGTGAAAACTGTAACAGAAATTTGTGCAACGGTTAGTTAAAATTAATAGTCTCGACACACGGACAAAGCGGTTAACTGAAAGAATTTGTTTTAAAATATTTCTATATTGTTTTGGGTTTTTTTAAAGTTTGAATAAGGAATTGCTTACGCTAGTTTTGATCTTAACGTTAAAAAATACTTTTTACCCACCATGGTATTAGATATTAAACTTATTATCATATATTTCTGCTTCTGAAAAACCGAAATATGAATTGTTATTGAATGATGATTTTTAATTTTTTACTGGTTTTTACCATGTTTCACCCCCATCCCACCACCACCACAACCACCACGACCACGGTGAAACGAAATACAAAACATATATTATTAGACCTGTGATAATTTCATACAACAACATATGATCAAATGAGAATGAATTTTTGAAAAATTGCTAATGGATCGGAACAATAACCAATACTATCAAGCAACATTATAGGCTATACCATCTCCGATTTAATTAGAACTGGTCATTTAGTCGGTCGCTATAAAATCGTTATCACATCTAAATCATGATGATTCATTTAAAAGATCAAAACATGTTTATAAATGTCTTCAAGCGTTTTTACTTATAGGGACAACTCACTCTGTTGCAACGTTAACAACAGCATCCCAAATGTCATTGATGGCAGGTTCAAGCACAACTTCTACAAACAACCCAAGCACAACTCCACAAAGGACTCAACCAAAAACAACTCTAAAGACGACCCGAAGCACGAATCCGACCACGGCTGCATTCACGGCTCCCGACACAAATGTCCCAACTCTTGTAAGCATTTCATCTTCAAGCAGTTCAGGTAATACTTAATAGGTTGATTTTATGTCGAATTGCAGTTTTGAATAAACAACGAAAACCTTAGTATTGTTCTGACAAGTTCGTGCACAAGAAATTCAATAATTATTTTCAGCACAACACCAACTTAAAGTTGTCATACTACCTGATAGTAAAAAAAATGCTTTGTTTTACAACAAATAAAAATTATGTTTTTTGGATGGTCTGATGTGTACGGAAGTGATGTGGTAAAAAAATTAGAAAATATAATTTCTTTGTACGAGTTTGTTATACTTAAAAAGAAAATTATAGATTTTAGTATGAACGAACTTGTAGTTAGTATTATAGTCAAAATTTAAGAGGAAGGGATTTTACAGAAAAGACAATATTATCTCTGGTTTGATTGTAAACCAGACCTCTACTAAGCCATTATGGTATTTTTTAAATGGAATAAAGTGATTTTCATCAGAAGTAACTAGACGCCCCTTGCACTGCAGTTTTAGGCGGTATCATGAATGATAAAATAAGGTTTACATGTATTAAATGGTTTCCGAACATGACCGTGTGATAAACTGATTTTGATGTAGAAACTAAAGTTTTTTCCCCTTTAATGATACAAAATGTGGCAAGCTGATACCCTGCTGACATTTGTGACAGTTTCAATTTCTTTAAGCATCTAGAAATAGTTGATTTAACAAATGACATTGCTCAATTATTCATTGTCACTCACCCAACGCCTGTATATGTAAACGGAATCGCACTAAGCTTATTCAGTTTATTTTTATTTCTTTTATGTTTATTTTTTTAAATTTAAAAAGCTAATTAAAGTTATCATTGCATAAGCCATGATAGGCAAATCAGGAACATTGTACAATGGTTTACGGCTTCAGACTTAAAGTACATTTTTCAGTTGCAGATTTCTTCAACTTATATTTAACTCGGAATACTTGTTTTGTTTTATATTACATATTAAACATGTTTAAATTTTACAACACTAGAAAATAATTTCTCATTAGTGGTGCTTGAACAAAAATTGTCAAACCTTTTTTCAAGATATTGAAATTATCTAAAGGATCGAAATATATCTTACCAAATTTAGCTAAGGAAATACTTTGCATTAAGGAGTATACCTTAGATTCTGGGAAATTTCAGGTTTAAATAGCAGCAAAATGTAGACAATAGTATATTCTTTGCAATACAAAATTGCCTACTGAACTTATGATATCCTCGGGGAAACAACCACCAAAAGAGATGCCGGCTCAGTGGTTTAAATTACATATTATACCAGTTTCAATTTTCCAGTGCCATTTTATGTTTATATTTATTTGTTTTAACAGCTCCTTTACATGTAATGGACATGCCTATTACAGTAGACAGCCAATGGTTTGGAGGTTTCTATGGATCGTTCAATCTTTCACCACATCATAATTATCATGGGTGGTGTGCGCATTTGGTATTTGACAAACCAATTCACACAGTTGAGGTATATATATATTTAAACTATCAGAGTGTCAATTAATAAAAAAAAGTTCCATTTTCACCCGTCCTTTTTTGTGAAAGAAATAGCACGTAAATCTTAAAATGGCAAAAAAATGGTTTTGCACATTTCTGAAGAATATGTTTTTCTAAAAAAAATATTTAGAATCTTGTTTGGCGGAGGGCGAAATAGAAACTCTCATCTTTTTTGTTTTTGTATGTGCAAATAAAAAGACAATGCCTTTCCGACCGATGGCTTTGACGGATTTTTTTAAAATATGTTTATGCCATTTTACATCCTTTTAAATACTATCGGAACTTTAAAAAATGCATTAATATAGAATTTCTGTTTCAGTCCAATTTGATAAAGAGTATTCACAAAATTCTGAATAACATCAACAATCAAAACAAAAATGTTATCATAAAGCATCCATATGTAGCAGTGTTTTAATTGATATACATTTGTTTATATTTCAATTGATATTACTTCGCAGTTACGTTTATTCCATAAGCGCTGCGAACATCTGTTATTCCATATCTACTTATACATTAAACACATACTCACATTGTATTTGACCTTACCTTTAGCCCTTTTTTATTCCAAGTTTTGCTTTTGTTACTTAACTCTCGCATGACACAATTACTAACCAACAGAAGTCATGACAGTATAAAGAAGATATACACGACAAAGATACGAATCAAGGAATTATAGCTTAAATTTCTGAAGTCTGATTCGCCATTATACCATATGGACATGTAGTGTAGAGACCAGTACCACATAATGGACTTTGATTACTCCATATGTATGTATATAATCAAAACCAAACATACTAATCCATGTCCAAATCACAATCCAGAAGCAAAGTAAAAACTGACAAGTTAGGTTAGACACGTGAATTTCCACCAGGGAAGTGAGGCCATGTGCTCCGGAAGGGTAAGCACCTCCTATTTAGCTGTTTATAAGTTAATAAATGCTGCAGCGAAAACTACAACGCTGTTTATTGTTTTATTGTTTATAAGGACCCGTAACACATATGATTTTTCCATAAATCATATATTTCAATATATGTCAATCTTTTACCATTGGCCAAAGCTGAATATGTTTTCAACGATGAAAATATTGGCATTTCCTCTTTTATGATTTCTCTTAAATTTTGAAATAATTATTTAAGTATTTTTGTGTTTTAGATCTGGTTAGCAAAGTTAGTTAAACCCTGTCCTGGCAACAAAGAATTTTTAGCGCACAGCCTAAGTTTAAATGAAAATCTGTTCAGTGGATCCAGCATAAATGTAGCAATTGTTGGACGCATGGATGGTAACCAAGCCCCTGCTGGACACGTGTATTTAACACAATCATGCCGTGTCTGTGGAACAGGTCATATTAGACGTGCAAGTAAACAACAGGAAGTAGTTCTTGTACCAGTTCAAGACAAAGACCCAAATTATAGGACACACAAGCTCCATAATCCGGACCTGGGGTCGTGAAGTACCTGTGAACTCGGATATTATTAGCAATAATTTCAAACCTTATAATTGTGTAAGTGTTGTAATGACAACCTTTAATAAAATCAGTAATGGCAATCGTGTTTTCATAATGAGCCGTGATACAACCTATTTTATTGGAAAAATTGCAAACTATACACGCACTTGACAACGGTAGATGCAATCAAGAACAGACATAAAACAATAGAGGTTACTGAATTAAACGAGAGAGTAAAAAGACAAACGGAATCACAATAAAAACAGGATACAGACCCCCCCCCCCCCCATCGAACTGCAGTATCAAACACAAATATTCCAGTTCACGTCTCAAACAAAGTAAAAACTTTTAAACTTGCAAATTAAACACGTGGGCTTCAACCAGGACGCGAGGGAGGCCAAATTGTCCGCATGCGGTGACTGGCAAGATAAACATCTTTACTCAGTTGAAGATTAATGACTGAGTTTACATTATAATCTGTGGTGTTTTTATATCTGAATCATTTGAATGTATCTTAAATATACAAATGTAAGGTGTGCCTTAAAAATGTCGCTGAGAAAGAATACATTACTTTCAGCTAATATGATTTTTGAAATAATACTGGTATATCCATTAATTAGGATGGAAAGAGGATTTTTAGTAAACATAATGCACTTAGAAATATACACTGCAATCACGAAGACGTGAAACAATGTAATGTTTTAGTTCATTTATTCAAGACTTTCAAACAATGGGCCTAATATGTTTCCAAGGTAAACGGACACACGGACACCTCAGACTACTTATGGTGTATTTGTTTCCCAATTAATACGCTGAAGTAGAGCTTGTTCCAACTATTGGAACTTAAAACAACGAAGCAAGCTGCTTACAAAAAAATTAAACTCAGGGATATGGCATTCCTAGGCTTATGGGGACCCTCAAAAAGTTTTATGGCCGTCATCACAGTATTGTTGATAAGTTTGATGTGTCTAAGATTGCTCCGGATATATTTGACGTCCCATAGTTCCATGTTCCTTTCATTTAATTTTGATTTAGTGATTATACACGAGGTGGATGTAGCTAGCTAAACAGGAGGTGCTTACCTTTCCGGGGCATCCGATCTCACTTCCATGGTGGCAGTTCACTTGTTTAACCTAACTTGTAAGTCTCAAAGCTTTAACCTGATTTCTGGATTGTAATTTGGACATGGATTAGTATATGTGTTTTTGATTGTAATATTTTATCGCTGAGCACGTTAATACTGTCTCTCAAGATAGGAAATGTACTTGAGTACGACCCTTAGGCCAAGCAATTCATGGTTGCGTTGACTGTTGATTATATAGTTCTATATAGTTTATCATTGTATGTTTGCCCTTGTTGATCTGTTTCATTGGCCTTTTCACCATTTAATTGTGTTTTCAGTTTCAAATCGCTTTCTTCTGTCGCTGATTATGGAACAATACTACTCTGAAGATAGCAACAATATAATATTTGGCCATTTATCAGGTTTTTTTTATTATGTTGACTGTCAAGTGCATGTTTTAAAAAAATGTTCTTCTGTCTTTAAACAAAGCACTAACCTTGTTTTCTTGGAGGAGGTTAATTTATTTGACAGTTTTCAATGCCTTTACTTTTCTTTGTGATTGTGATATTGACTTGGATTTGGTATTTGTTTTGCTTTTGATTGATTTGTAAATGCATATATACGTAAAGCAACGGTGTATTAAAATTCATCGTTGGTTGCAGCCGATGCAATCACAGCAGACGATGTCCATCTACCACCTCTACAGACGCAAATCTATAGTCCTTAGACAGGAGGATGCCAACTCGAGTTCAACGTTCCTTAAGTCAACCTTTTAATTTGTAGTGATCAGCGTAAATGTGGTGCTAGCAGTCTTTACGGTGAGCATTTGACTCTGGTTTATCAAAAATATTCATTGCTTCTTTTTGTACTCAATACATTCATGATGTACATTTGTACTACAGAAGGAAATACTTGGTATCAGTAAAAGATAAGGCTGTTATACTTATGTTGTAATCACATTCCATGGTTCATTTTAAAATTTAGATAAATGAGCAATTATCAGTATACTGTTTAAAATTTTAAATTACCACAAAAACATTAGACATAAATACGGTTAATACAATACTGTGACTAAAGATAGAAAAGTATAATTTTCGGCCATTACTTTAGCAGTTTTTGATAATGTTGACTGTCAAGTACATAATTGAAAAAAGATTTAAACGAGTCACTTACCCTGCTTTGGCGGGAGTTTGTTTATTAAAAAATATTTACCACTCTTAAAAGCTTTTACTTTTCTTTGTGATTGCGATTATAAAATCGATATGTTTTTTTTTACTTTTGGTTGATTAGTAAATGCGTATATAATTGAAGCAACGGTGTACTCAAATTCATTGTTGGTTGCAACCGATGCAATCAAAGCAGACGATGTTCATTCACCACCTCAAAAGACGCGAATCCATAGTCCTTAGAAAGGAGGATACCAACTCGAGTTCAACGTTCCCTACGCCAACCTTTTTATTCGTAGTTTTATTTGCCGATGCAATTACAGCATACGATGTTCACCCATCGCTTCTACAGACGCAAATCCATAAACCTTAGACAGGAGGATGCCAACTTGAGTTCATCGTTCCCTACGTCAACCTTTTTATTCCTATTTTCAGTTTCTATGTGATCTACGTAAATATGGTGCTAGAAGTCTTTACAATGGGCATGTTACTTCTTTGTTTATCAAAAATATCCATTGCTCTTTTTTAACTCAATGCATACATAACGTTCATTTGTACTACAGAAGGAAATAGTTGATATCAGCAAGAGATAAGGCTGTAACAGTTATACTTATGTTGTAATTTCATTCCAGGGACCATTTCAAAATTTAGATAAATGAACATTTATCAGTTTGCTTTTTAAATTTTTAAAGTACCACAAAAATCCTTAGACATAAATGCAGTTAACATACTATTATTTTCGAAATTTTCCCTTATTAATTTAAATGGGTTTCGTTTAAATATTTCGATAGACGATCCCCAATGACGACATAACAAATGTACAATGTATAACGTTATCTCTTGTCATTAACATATTGAGTAGTGATAAAATAGTAGAATGATGACAAACATATGCAAGTATATTTTTTTTATTTATGATAGATAACCGATTTTCGCGAGAACTTTATTTTTGTTGATTTTGCAATACACTTACGAATTGCGAAAAAGAGAGGAAATATAAACCATAAACTCAATAGGTCACTAAGGATAACGATAACGTAAAAGTCACGAAATAGTAATCGTAAAATTTTGCGTAGAATAGTTTGTCGCAAAATTATTAGTATAATCTAAATATTTTAGCTGTGTAACATGTTATTGACATTGACCAGAATAGTCAGACAATTATAAAAACAAAATTTTTGAAGAAGCAATATTTGTGAGTACTAGTAAAGGTTGTTGAGACCATTCATTACAAAACTCAGATGTTATGATCATAGGTCACCATGACAAAATGGTATTCTCTATAATCCAATAATTTTTTCAAGCATAAATGTTTGAATTTGCAATGGGAAACTAAGATATATCTTACTTTATTTGACTTTTATAGACTTGATGGTTCAAATGTTTTATAATCAAAAACAAACATACTAACCCATGTCCGAATCAAAATCCCAAAAAAAGTAAACACTTTGGAACTGACAAGTTAGGTTAGACACGTGAACTGCTACAATTTAAGTTATTTTTTAAAATCTGGGCTATTTTGACAAGTCTTTGATATTAAAAGTTTGTTGGGAAATTTGTGATCTTCTTTAGATCGCTTGTTTAAAGTTAATATCTATAAAAGAAAAAGAAGGGACCACATTACTTGATGTTGAACCAACCCACTTTGATTTCGTTCTAGTAGTTCTGACAAAAATATGTTTGAATTAGCGGTGGGAAACTAAGATATAACTTACTTTATTTACCCTTTATAGACTTTATATTTTAAATGTTTTATAACAACAATTTAAGCATTTAAAGACATCTCGGCTAGTTTTACTTTCCGTTAAAAGATGGTGAGAAATAAGTGATCATCTTTTGTTCTCTAGTTTTAAAAATATTTTGTAAATATTATAGAAACCAAAATATAACATAAGTAATGGTAGTGAGCAACTTATAAAAAACGGACGACCAAACTTGATGTTGGACCCGACCACTTTGATTTGATACTAGTAGTTCTGACAAAAATGCGTTTATCATAATTCGGTACGATGTTTTTATTCTCAACGTGCGAGTTTCAAATTTCTTCCTTCCATATTTAATCATACGTTTTTTGTTTGTAGATGTGTTGTTGATTGTTACCCTTTTTGATGTAGCACACTGTGGTAAGATATGCATATACTTATTTGGATTGCAGTTTTTTCTGGTTTATGAAGTATGAACCAGATTTTTGAATTCTGTATATAAAATAAACTCTAAAGAATGTGTTTTCAAGAATTGAAATAAATATTGGAACGATTATTTATTTGAAAAAAAAAGTAAACATAAAAAATGGCATTCTGCTCATATTTCTAGGGATTATTTAAGATAGTGCGGTGCATGTTAAATTCACAATGAAGGGTATCACCATTCGTTTGATTTGGCACACGTCACTCTTTTTTCCATCATCACTATAAGCAGGATGTCATTTCTAAAAATAAAGAATAAAATCACCTTAAAACAGTGATAACTCTGATCTTGAATTTGCAATTATTTACGTGTTTACGTGTATTAGTCTTCATAACGACGACGCATGACGTCATACGTTAGGCAATATATGTTATTGACCATTGAACCAAGGATTTTATTCATTGGGCAATATAGACAATCAGCAAATATATAGATTTATAGAGTTCCATAGTCCATTGGTTTTGGCATATTCATTGTGTTGGTAAATTACATTGACCTGTCCGCTTTCACCTTAATTTAAATATTTATTTGGTACCTTTACATTTATGAATAGATAATACACGTGTTAATGTCGTCTACAAAACAAGGAACATACACTCAGAATATTACCACTACCTATGAATATTTCTAACGAAAGGTCAAGCGAACAGGTCAATGTTGTTTCTTTTACAAGTATAATATAGAATACGGCGGTGATGATGAAAAGTTTCATGAACTGAAACAATATCAAATAATACTTAATCATATTTTTGTCATTTGAAAGTTATTGGGTGTAACATTCGGTTCACGATTCTTACAATAATTATGGCATCATAAGTTTCAAATATAAAAAAAATGTGTTGTTTTGAATTTCTGAAAATGTTCAAGCAAGTAAAAGTAAGGAAATTCTTATCGTGGAGGGTGAAGGTAGGTAATAAAAAACAAACATACTAATCCATATCCGAAACAAAATCCAAGTAAAGTAATAACTTTAGAACCAACAAGTCCGGTTAGACAGGTGAACTTTCACCAGTGAAGTGAGACCGGGTGCTCCGGTAGGGTAGGCACCTCATGTTTAGCTAGCTACACCCGCCACGTGTGTAATCAAAATTGTGTTAAAGGAACATGGAACTATGGGGCGTTAAATGTATCCAGGGCAATCCTGGACACAGATACATCAAACTTATCAACAATACTGTGATGACGGACATAATGTATTGATGTACAGGTATTTTGTATCTATATCATAATTTTTTTCATACTTATTTAAAGCAGGTGGATTTTTTTGTTACCAGTGTGATATGGTAGCGCATGGCCGTGATTGTAATCACATAGCACAATGTGGACCACATGAGGTAGGTAGTGTTATAACTCTCTCTCTCTCGCCCTCTCTCTCTCTCTCTCTCTCTCTCTCTCTCTCTCTCTCTCTCTCTCAATGAATTAGTGGTGTAAAGGTCACGTTTACGAAACACAGCCTTTATCACCTCTTAATTTTTAAACACCACATGGAACTGATCATAAAATGATAAAGTTAGCTTGTCGATGGTCGAAGGTCTTCTCCGGGAGCTCAGATTTAATAAAGTTAATAATAAATCTCTTTCTTAGTGGTCTGAAGTACTAGTACCCGTACGGAACACAGACCCTATCGTCATCACCTCTCTCTCCCTCTTTCTCTCTCTCTTATATGATTTCTATCAATCGGTAACCTTGTACACGCAAAAGAACATTTTATGGATCACATAAATCTATACAGTAACATTTTAACCTGAATTTAACAATAAACACGAGTTACGTTTTTGTTTTAAAGGTTTGCAGTAATGAACGACTTATAACGCAGTCTGGAACTATATATTATAAGTCGGGGTGCAAAGCAAAGGATGTAAGTATAACGCATATGTCACACGAGGACGTAAGTATCACACATATACAACACATGGAAGTAAGTACCACACATATGTCACACAAGGACAAAAGTATCACGCATTTGTCAAACAAGGACGTAATTATCACACATATGACACATGGAAATAATTATCGTACATATATCACACAAGTGCTTAAGTATAACACATGTGTCAAGCAAAGATGTGAGTATCACACATGTCATACGCGGACAAAAGTATTACACCTATATATATGTCGCCCAAAGATGAAAGCGTCACACATATGTCCATAAGGACGAAAATACGCCATATGAGTCGCGCAAGGTTAAAGTGTCACGCATGTGTCACACAAGCATAGAAGTACACCGTATATGTCACACAAGAACATAAGTATCTGACATATGTCACTTAAGGACTATACATGATGATTGTAAGAACAACACATGTGTCACACAATGTTTAAGTACCACTCATGTGTCATACATGCACAGAAGCACACCGTATGTGTCACATGAAAACGTAAGTCATACATATGTCACTCAAGGATGTGTGAAACATATATCCCGCAAGGCCTAACTATTACTCATTTGTCACACAAGGATGTAAATAATATCACCTAAGGATGTAAATGCCACACATGCATCCATAAGGATTTAAGCACCTTACATGATAACTCAAAGTTCCATGCGTCTCACACATATGTCACAAAAGAACGTAAGTTTCACTCATATGTCGCACAAGGACGTAAGTATCACAAATATGTCGCACAAGAACGTAAGTATGAAATATGTCACAAAAGGACGTAAGTATCACACATGTGTCATACAAGGCATAAGTAGCACAGATGTGTTATACAAGGACATAAGTATCACACGGTTGTCACAGAAGGACGTAAATATGTCACAGAAGGACCTAAGTATCACACATATGTCATGAGGACGTAAACATGACACATATGTCACAGAAGGACGTAAGTATTACACATATGCCACACAAGGACGTAAGTATCACACACGTGTCACAGAATGGCGTAAGTATCACACATATGTCATAAGGACGATAATTTGACACATATGTCACAGAAGGACGCAAATTCCACACATATGTCAATTAAGGATGTAAGTATCACACATATGTCACAGAACGACATAAGTGTGAAAAATATTCTTTATAATCCATCGAAACTCTTTAATTGATTCTTTATGTTGGTAAATTATGGAACATGTTTTGCTGTGAAATCTAGTACATGAAATCGATCACTCTATATCTAGAAATATTGACTGTAATAAACTATCACAATTTTGTTCTCAAGGACCCAATTACTATTTTTATCTAAAATATTTATAAGGGTATACAGTGGCGGATGAAAAAATTTAAACAGAGAGAGGTAGCTATTGACTGATGTGACCCCCATATGTTAATATAACAACCCATTTCTGTATACGTGCTCTGCCCTAGACCCCTCGTCTCTGGAAGCGCTCGCACCTAGCATTGATATAATTCATACCCCCCCCTTTAAAAAATTACTGGATCCGACCCTGGTATATGCATATAAGAGATATAAATAGGGGTACATCCACCCGGAGCAACCGGCCTCACTTTCTTGGTGGAAGATGATGTGTTTGACTTAATTTGCTTGTTTCATTTTATTTTCTTTGATTTGGGATTGTAATTTGGACAAAGATTGGTACGTTTGTTTTTGATATATATCCAGTTTAACTTTAGTACGTACACTAACTAGGGAGACACAAAAACGAACTAATGATTTTGTTTTTAAAATTTTAGTTTTGTCCTCCGAGTTCTGGAAGGAAAAGAAGTGACGTGTCCGACTGTACGGAATGTTGTACGCATGATTACTGTAATAAAGATTTGTGTGACTATCCCAAAGTTACAGGTATAATAATAATAATAATAATAATAATAATAATAATAATAACAATAATGTAATGTTAAAAAAGAACTGATGTCTCCAACTAGACAGGATGTTGTACAGTCCAACCTGTCTATTAAGGCCACACAAGGGAACCAGTAAAAGTGGCCTTTGTGGGCAGGTGATTTTTATATATAGGTTCAAATAATATGAATAAAGAACAACTGGGAAAAATTCTACTGGCCTTTATAAGCAGGTGACCCATATATAGAGGTGACCTTTTAGGCAGGTTGGACTGTACACAAGACTAGTAACAAAGACCTGTTACTCTAAAGTTATAATTTTAGTTATTATTGAATGTTAATTCTGAAATATGTACACAAGGCTACTGCAAGTCTGGGTAGTTAGGAAAACAACATTGACTTGCCTGTTTAATTTAATTATGAACAAATGTGAACCAGATAGAGAATACAGGTGTTTAATATTGTCTACGTCAATAGAAAACGTACATCGTTCTGTAAAACCTAGCACTACCTATGTCCCGGATGGATCGTCGTATATAAATATTTCAAATATATATAAGGGTCAAGCGGACAGGTCAATGTTGTTTACTTATACCTGCATAACTCTTAATAAATCAATAATTTCAGTGTGTTAAATCTTTGTATAAGTAAACAACACTGACCTGTCCGTTTGACCTTTGATTTAAATATTCATTATGGACAAGTAAAGATCACGAGTGTATATTTCGCATACCTGATGTGAACACTAATCACGCGTGTAAATTTCGTCTATAAGATGTGAACGCTAATCACGGACACTGTGTAAATGTATTTACTGTGAATCCTAACACTACCTATGTATTGGATGGACCCTCCTTTATGAATATTCCCCATGAAAGGTCAAACGGACAGGTCAATGTTGTTTGCCTATACAGAATGATATGTTTTGGACAGTCCATATAGTGAGCATTATTTAAGATATTAATAGATCAGAAACAAACATACCAACTCATGTCCGAACAAAATCCAGAAGCAAAGTAAAAACTTTGTTTGACACTGACAAGTTAGGTTAAACACGTGAATCTACACCAGGGAAGTGAGGCCGCGTGTTCCGGAAAGATAAACACCACCTATTCAAGATTTAAAGCTTTTGGAAATTCCTTTTTGGAACTGGTATGTAACTAGCGTAAATACAGAAATGATCGGTTTATTCAAGTGATTTATTTGTAATTTGACAATTTTTTGAGTTGGTACTTTGCTTTTGGGAATGAGAATTGAACATCGATAGATATGCTTGTGATTGATTTCGTAAAAATCGCTTTAAATGACAATCGTAAACTTTGCTTTTGAAGTCATTTACAGTATTTCCATATCCAGGTAAAACGAAATCAGACAAATGTCAGATTGTACAATGCTTATGGTCAATTTATGCGTTATAAACAGTTACTTAAACATTTGTTCCACTATTCATATTTCAGAACTTGAGAATCGATGCCTTGAGTGTCCTGATGTAGAATTTCCATCACAGTGTAGGGTTGTTAAAAGATGCGGTACTGACCAGGTAAGTTTAAAAAGGGTTTGATTATTATCTGACAATTATATAGTGACAATAAAATTAAAACTATAACACTAAACATACCAATCAATGTCAAAATCACAATCCCAAAGCAAAAAAAAAACTTTGAAGCTGGCAACTAAGTTAAATGCCTGAAGTTCCACTAGAAACGTGAGACTAGATGATCCGTTTAACTGCATTTGCCAGTTTTTGTGGTTTTTTTTAAATTGCGTTTTGGACATGAAATGTTATGTTTGCTTTTGATTAGACTTTTTATTTGATGTCTCTTCAAAGAGTGTACATTTTTAGACACTTTTATTTTTATTTTTTTGGTGTGTTTATGTGTGTGTGTGTGTGTCACATTATGGATCATGATACTATTATTTGAACATGGATAGGTATGTTTGTTCTTGATTATAAAACAGTATGTGTTACTTGTTTCTTATAGATCTGTTATGCTGATGAACACTATGATTATGGTGTCCAGGCACCCCGATTTAGACTTGGATGTCGAGAAAAAACGGTAAGATTAAATAAATTTGAACATAAATAAATAAATGCCAGTATACTTTTTATGATTTTCAAAGACAGTTTTAAATTCTAGTATGAAAACCTGTTCTTTCAATGCATTCGCTAATGTAAATTGTGTGAGGAAAAAGGCGTCTAAAACTTCATCTTAACAGCACAAAAGACATTTTCCATTCCGCATCACCCAACCTCACTTCCGTCGTGGAAATTCTTTTTAAAGAATTTGCTTTGGGATTTCGATTTAGAAATGAATTTTTGTGCGTGTATTTTTGTTTTTGTTTGAAAACAGCCTTAAGTATATTACATAACGTAAGTATCAAGTCTAAAATGTTTCACATTTTTCTGAGGTTCAAATATTACAATAACGTCTTTTTGATGTCACGATCATGGAAAAGTGTTATCGTGAACGCTAACCGCTGTTCATAGCTATGGTTTTGGGACTTTTTGTTTTAAAAATCCATACAAACAAGTACAAGTACATCGTTCCATGCCTATCAAATTAAATTGACCACGTAGATTTTAACCAGGGAAGTGCACCAAAAAGGAAAGCATCTCGTGTCTCCTTAACTACACCTACAACGCGTGAAATTAAGATGAATTAAATTGAAAATGATAGGAACATTAAACTTTAGTACGTCAAATATATCCAGGATAAGTTAGGCTGCAAAGAAAACATAATTGTGACCCAAAATGATAAAAAATAACACATGACGAATTTTAGTAATGTTCTATAAGTGAGTAAGAGACTCAACATTTCGTCTTACATTTCATTTTGAGAGCGAAGATAACAGGCAAAAAGTACTGTCCTGGCCGCTTGATCTTTCATTTGGAATATTTTTAGGAAGATCCACATAAAAGTAAATGGAACAATGAGACGTCAAATATATCCAGGATAATTTTGGATACTGCTAAAAAATTCTATATATGTGCTAAACTAAAGTCTCTTATTAATAATCAAAACGCTTAACATTATATTATTTTAACATTTTTAACGTTTCAGACAAGTTGTGTCCATTAGGAATGAATGTTTAGTTGAAAAATATGATATCTTCGTTTATTTTTCAAGTAAACATGCATTCCTGATGAAGGACACAACTTGTCCGAAACGTTGAAAATGTTTTAGTGTTAAGCGTTTTTAGTATTTACTACACTATACAGTCAAATCTTCTAAAAGGCCTCCTTTATGTGAGGGTCACCTGCTTTTGAAGGCCAGTAAAATTTTATCCGAATTGCTCTTTATTCATATTGTTTGAACCTGTATATAAGGGTCACCTGCCTGTAAAGGCCACTTTTATTGATTCCCTTTGGTGACCTTTACAGACCGTCTAAGTGAATATTATTTAACCCACTATGCAGACCTGTAAATGTCCGCGATATGTTTACTGCAACATCATAAATAGTTACGGGTGATTATATTTCGCTATTTTTTGGATAAGTAAATATAAAAAATCAGCGTTTTTTTTTACTAAAAAGGCCCGAATAAGATTTTTTCAGGAAACAAAATCCATGTCTTTTACTTATTATCTTTTTATTCATTTATTTATTCATTTATTTATTTATTTATTTATTATTTATTTATTTATTTATTAACTTATTTTTTTATTTACTTCTTTATTTAAAATCACAAATTCACGAATTTCTAACCCCACACATGTAAATTATCCTACATTTCTTAATTTTTGTTTACAAATGGTACTGAAAGTTATAAATAATTATTTTCTGTTACAGCAATGTAGTAATCACATTGTTTTGGTTGGGCGGGATTTAGAGAAACGAGCCACAACATGTCACGAATGCTGTAATACTGAAAATTGTAACAGAATATTGTGCGCAAAAGGTATGTATTTAAGTATTTGTATTATATATTTTACCAGTTTTAATTTTACAGCGCTAGACAGCCGTTTTGGAACACAATTTCTTATCAATAGTGCTTTGACATAATTGTGAAACCAAATGTTAAATAAAGAACCAATAAATGTTAAACCAAATTTAGGTAAAAAATTAATTTGCATGAGGGAGAATACCTACGTTTTTAGGGTTTTTTAGCTTTGTACTAGCATCAAATTTAGTTAAGGAATGATGGTAATTTATTTTTTTATTAAGATGGTAAGTTGTTTTTGTATCTATGGGGTCATAGATAAAAAAGTTTGGTGAACGCGGCATAAAACCGCGAATCGGTTTATGCATACGCGTGCACCAAAGGAAAACGTTATCTTGTGAGAATCCATATAGATTAATTGAAAATTATTGTTCGGCACAAATGTAAGACAGACAGACCACATGTGGGAAAGTGAATTTTTCTTGCCGTTGGCCTTTACTGGCTCAACTGGTATCAGTAAAATGGCTGAGGGAGTGATACGCTTGTTTGCGGCTTACATACTCAGTTTGCTAGCACCTTAAAGTCGACCTGAGTGTGCGTTAGTACAAGGCAGACCATACAACACATTCGCACTTCGTATGCATACACGAAATTGTTCATAGATTAATCCATAGAGATTAATAAAATAGTTCTCGTCGCGAATAGCTGATAAATTGCTGATGCGACGTTAAGCAACATTCAACCAACCAACCCTTTTCTTTGGTAAAAATTTGGTTATTATAGTTTTTGTATTTTATTTTTCGTCGGATAGGAACATCACATACAGCACATACCGTAACTACAGCACCAACAACACACGCCCCATCAGGATCCGGTAACAAATATAAAATATTTTATTTAGGTCTTATTAGCAGTGAATGAGTTAGTGAGTGCAAGGGTGAGCGTTCAACTTTAAAGGCTAGGGTATGTCTAGTTACTTGATTTTGTGTATATTGGAACATTTCGAAGTAGTGGTAACATACATATTTTGTGAGTGTGTAAACACCACGTATTGCAAGTCATTTTATTTGATTGTTTTGGTTCTCAGTCATGAAATTCTTTTTGTTTAGGATTAACATAATATAGACTAGAAACAAATTCAGAAAATGTGACTTGAAGCGGCATTTTATAGTAAAAGTTAGTAACATGCTTTTCTAACATAATTCGAGGGTGCTAAATTCAAAAATGGCGGATACCAAGCTCAATTTTGAGTTTTTGAACCCATAATTCCAAAAACAAAATGGCGGCTAAAATTAATAGTGTACTAATGCCATTTTCGAACTCAGCACAACCAAATTAGGTAAGAAGGATATATGGTTTGCTTTTACTAAAAAATGCCTCTTCCTCTTTAAATGACGTCTTTTCTAAAAATGTGCCTAGTCTAATAAAAAATAAAAAATAGTACAGTCAAATCTGTCTATAAAGTTCACTCAAGGGAACCAATAAAAGTGACCTTTATTGGCATGTGGCCTTTATATACAGGTTCGAATAATATGAATAAAGAACCATTTGGATACAATTATATTGGCCTTTATGAGCAGGTGGTCCTTATATAGAAGTGGTCTTTAAGGCAGGTTAGACTGTATTTGCTCCCGTTAAATAAGCTAGTTATCGATTAATCATTCCACAATAAAGTTAATATTTTGAATTGATCAAGCAGTCAGTGGTTAGCCTGCCCTGCTAACTTAACACTTAAACACTTAAGAATTTACTGTTAAAGGGCAAATTTGTATGTCATAAATGTGCCAATTGAGATAATGACTTCAATTGATTTCCATTCAAATATTTATCGAACAATTGTATTAAACACAATTAGTCAAACCTGTCTTAAAGGTCACTTCTAACTTATGACCAGCTGCTTTTAAAGTGTTATTTTTAATTGCTCTAATTATAGTAATTTAGTCTCTTTTAAAGGGCCACCTCAGTGTCCATAGTGACCACATTTACTGATTTTTGTAGGTGGTCTTTATAGACATGTTTGACTGTATACCCTTGCTAATATAATTTTTGGTATTATTTATTTATTTTTTTTTTACTTCAATTTTTCAGTTTGTAGAGATTTTGTGGCAGATTGTAAAACTTTAGATCAACAGTCACATCTGTGCACTAATCAAGCTCTGGCGAAAGGTGTTTGTCCCAAGTATTGTAATATCTGTGGGAATAAACCTACTTGTATATCAATTGATCCAGCAGTTTGTGCTACGTTAAAACTTCTGTCGAATTTCTGCGCAGATGCAAGTCTTGTTACCTCTCACAAATGTTTTAAGACTTGTAATTATTGTGTTTAGGAATCAGTAAATAAAAACATTAAAGAATTTAACATCACCGTGTTAATTGTTATCCTGCAGTTTTAACATCGATAATGCCGCGGTTATTCTAGGTGGCTTCATCCTTTATATGTTAAATGTAAAACCTCTGATTATTTTAGTTCTTTTTATTTAATAGCAGTCTTACTTTTTGCTTTCCGGTAGTGTAATTTGCTTAATGTGTATTTGTTTCCCAATTAATACCCAGTTAACACTACGGAGACTTTGTACAACGAAGTAGGCTGCTTGCAAATAAATTGTTGACTAGGCTTATCAAGGCCCTCAAAAAGTTTTATGACCGTCATCACAGTATTGTTGATAAGTTTGATGTCTCTGTGTCCAGGATTGCCCTGGATATATTTGACGTCTCATAGTTCCATGTTCCTTTCACACAATTTTGATTACACACGTGACGGGTGTAGCTAGCTAAACAGGAGGTGTATACCCTTCCGGAGCACCCGGCCTCACTTCCCTGGTGGAAATTCACGTGTCTAACTTTACTTGTCAGTTCCAAAGTTTTTACTTTGCTTTTGGATTGTGCTTCAGACATGGATTAGTATGTTTGTTTTTGATTAATACACACTAGATATGCACGGGAGGAACTATTCCATTGAACATCACGACTATGGAGATATAAGTATAGCCTTATAAAATTTTGATTTCATAATTTTGGTCTTTGGACTTCTGATGAGAACTTGTAGTCTCGTGCTGAAAAATTGACACTGGTCTAGTTTATAGAATATGCACTCCCTGGCCTTGCCCTTTTGGTTCCTACTATGCCTGTAAGCTATCACACGCATACAAAAAACGCCAACATATCATCTGTGACTTATAGTTCATGGAATAAACCAGGTGATTTGATGTATTTACACACCCTTAGACACACGAGATCACTGGTATTTTGTTTCATAAAATTCTCAAAATCAGTGACAAATTATAATCCTAACACATTTTTTAAATGTATGACCTCTGTGACGTGACCTTGAGGACAGTACCTTCAATAAACCAACAATGAGCCATGGTGATCATTTGTGATTGATTTCACAAAAAAATTATTAACATTCTAAGCAATGTCCAAAGTAAAAACTTAGAAAATGACAAATTAAGTCAAACTGGTGAACTTCCATGAAGAAGTGAGTCCGTGTGCCCCCGAAGGATCAGCGCCTCCTAGTTAGTTAGCTATACCAGCCACGTGTGTAATCAAAATGAGTTAGGTATTCCAGCCACGTGTGTAATCAAAATGAGTTAGGTATACCAGCCATGTGTGTAATCAAAATGAGTTAGGTATACCAGCCATGTGTGTAATCAAAATGAGTTAGGTATACCAGCCACGTGTGTAATCAAAATGAGTTAGGTATACCAGCCACGTGTGTAATCAAAATGAGTTAGGTATACCAGCCACGTGTGTAATCAAAATTGAGAAGGAAAGGAACATGGGACTATGGGACATCAAATACATTCAGAATAATCCTGGACACAAAAACATAATACTTATCAACAATACCGGTATCGTGATGACGGGTAATTTTGTAATTAATGAAAATTAGCAATTGACTTATTATGTCTTATTTACACATAGACGGACAATGCTGTTCTAAGTTCAAAGTTATAACGTTAGTACATTTGAAACGATGTTGAAATTGGTTCTCACAGTAACTTCCCATATCGGCATTTAAGTTGTACTAAACATCATATTGTCTGCTGCCTCTAATAAACAAATTTTAAAATACTGAAATACTGAAGAACGAATTCTGCGAGCTTGCTTGCTAAAGTGGCTGGTTTTCTTTTAGCACTAGGTTTTATCTAAGACAAAGTATAATAGTCACTCGAGGGCCAATCACTGTTGCATAGTTTAAAGTGTTCTGTTGGCTATCCAAACCCTTAATAAAATGGACCATCTAATAGATTGATTGAATGGGTTTTTTTAAGTCCTGGTCAGGAATATTTCAGTTATATCAAGAAGATGAAGTGCCTGTGCAGTACGCTGAGGACAATCTACAGGGAGGGTTCTTTAAAATGCCATGCCTGCAGTGAAACGGGTTATCCGTTTTTGAGGTCTCTTCTGCAGGACAGCGTGACTTTCATTTCTAAATGGCAAGTGTTTGAAGAAAGAACAGTCACTACTTATTTTCAAGTCTTAAGGCCTGCCTGGGGTTCGAACCAACATATGAAGTGAGCACTCTACCAATTTAGCCATCTTAGTGGTAGGCCCCTCTTATAGATTTGTAATATGAAACTGCAATAAACCAAAACAAACACTGATATGTAATAAAAATATTTTCTTTATTATATTTGCTCCATGATTAACAATTACGTTATACAGTAAAACACGTTTATAACAAAGCCATGGTGACTGTATTTTAACTTCGTTATAAGGCAACTTCTTATACAGTTATCAGTAGACTTATATAGAGGAGCGGTCAGATCCAATATTTAACTTAATACTATCCATGTATTGGTTATAAGCATGTTCGTTATATCCGTGTTTTATTGTACATGTATATGTAAAGATTTTCTGTATTTAATATACAGTCAATATAAAATGTATATATCAAGTTCAACAATTGTAAAATAGATATAACAACATTTTGATATGCAATAATAACAAAAGCACCGCTAGCAAGAGCAAACTTAGCCCGTAAAAAATTCTGCCATTAAACTGTTAAAAATTACAATAATGACATCATGTGAAAGGGAAACATAAACACCATAAATGTCTAAAATACATTTATTCCCATCACATTACCCCCTACTTAAATAAAAAAAAATGTCCCTTAAACAAGAGCAAATCAATGCAACAGCATGTAGTAATAGTGTATGATTTCCTAATAATTTTGTCAAAAAGGTGATCAAATTTACCTGATACGCATATCTGATAATTATGAGGTTTAGTTCAAAAATAAAATTTACTACATTGTAAAATAAAATTACATCAAACTAAATTCATTAATAAAGAAGTGTGTATAACAAATATCTATCATAAAAATTAAAAGTACATGTAAAATAAAAAGTATGCCAATTATTCAAAAACATTGCTTTCAATAAAATATTTAAAACACTAATAGTAGGAAACATTAGAAAAGAGCAAATAAAAAACCAAGTTATGACTTTGTACTTGACTTTTTTTGAAGATCATTTCATGAATCCAAATATATGTATTGAAAACATCAATTAGATAAAACCAGGATATAATAATTTAAAACAATAAAAAAATTATGTTAGCACTGAAATATTTTCAAAATGCCTGCAAAAGTTAACAAAAACTAATTGTTAAATTGACCTGATTTTTGTCAGCATAAACCACCTAGTCAGGATGAAAAAGTTTAATAAGTGTCATTACTTCAGATAATTTCACAAGAACCTTCTGCAAGAACATAATTTTATGTATCCTGACTAACAAAGGTAAACTCTTAATACATCATTCACAGAAATTCCTATACTGGAGGAAGCATTAGGTAAACTCTTATTCTCGCATATATATTTTCAACCTGCTCTCCTTTTCAATTCCAACCTATCCATTTTTTACTATCTCATGTAATTCAAGATGGGGATTTTGTCTCAGAAATGTTTGTATTGTTCACAGGAATTTAAATAACAGCATTTGCAAAACTCCTGTATGCAGCAGTCTTGTATGTTTTCATGCTTTTTCAATTCCAACATATTCATCTATTTCTATCTCGTGTTATTCAAGACGAAGATTTTGTCTCAGAAATGCTTGTAGAATGTTCTGAGCCAGTTGCTGGAAAATAGGTGTCATGGTGGCCTCATTTTCTGGTAATAGAGGAAAATTGAAAATATGGTTATTTTTCCATGTTAAATAAAGAATGATCCCATGTCCATACCCTTATATGTTTTAAAATATGGATTATTCTAAAATAATGGAAGGTTCCAATCATTAAGAATCTGTAGAACACTGCATGGTCAGAGGTTTTTGTTGTTGTTGTAAAATGTTGCTTAACATCACACAAACAATTTTGCAGCTATTCGCAAAGAGAACTACATTGTTAATTTCTATGGATTAATCTATGAACAAGTTTGTGTTTGCATGTGAAGTAATAGTGTGTTTTATGGTCTGCCTTGTACCAGCATGCACTCAGGACAACTTTAAGGTATGCCGCAGAAAAAGAGTAACACTCTCCCAGTCACATTATACCGACAGAAGGGGAACCAGTAAAGACCAACGTCAAAGAAAATGATCTTTCCCTCATGTGGTCAGAGTTGGGACTCGAACTTATAGCGGTGAGAGGCCCTGGATTTGTAGACTGACGTCTTATCCATAAGGCCACTGAGGTCTCTTGAATGTTCAGAAGAATGACATTCTAAATGAGACATATTCGCCTTCAGTCATTTCCACATACCTGCTCTGTCTTCATCTTATATTCTTATGCTTTTGCCAGATGCGCTGTCCAACAAAATACTAGAAACTTTCTAGACTTGAAACAATAGCAACCTTTCTGTAATAATTTCATTATTTTTGCCCTGTAGAAATTAATTGATATTCCAATTACATATTATGCCAGTTTTAATTTTAAAGCACTAGACGGCCATTTGGAATACATTTTTTCATCAGTAGTTCTTGCACCAAAATTTTTGTATTTTTAAGATAATTGACTTTTTCAGTAATAAATATCCTGCAGTGATCGTACATGTAAACCTTTTATAAAAATATTTGAATCTGTTGGTTCATAAGCATAAAATGTAACGATTTTCTTGCCAGTAACCATCAGGAAACCATTGTCAGAGAAATAACCTTTGACCCCTTCAACATCCAACCAGACGAATGGAGCTATGGCATTTGTAGTAATCCCAACATTCCACACAAGTCCTTTCTGAACTGGTTCAACTGTTGCAATCTGAAATATCAGAATTTCATAAATCATTTTAAAAATAAACATGCCAACTCATGTTTAAACCAAAATCCGAAACACAAAGTAAAAACTTTTAAGACCAATTACTTAAACATGTGAACTTCCACCAGGTAAGTGAGGACAAAATGCTCCAGAAGGGTAAGCGCCTCCTGTTAAGATAGCTTAATGTGAAATCAAAATTGGGAAGAACTAAGGCTTTGGATACAGAGACATCATATTTATCAACAATATTGTGATGACGGCCATAAAACATTTTTAGGGATTTGATACTTAATCAAAACGAACAAAATGAACCAGTGGCTCGGTGGCAGAGTGGTCTAAAGTGTATGCTTATTGATCACAAACACAACACCTCTAACTGCCTAGGTCTGAATCCCACTCTGGACAGATAATAGTGTGAGATGTTTTCAGTTTACTTCTAAATGGGCAGTGGTTTTCAATGGGCACTCCAGTTTCAACCATGATCCCTGAACTAGAGTGGGTGGCAGTTCGACATAAATAAAAGAATCTTGACTGGAACATTAAACTCTATTACTCCACTCTATTTTTTTCACCAAAAAGTCAAAATATTGTAGCTGTAATGCAAAAATTAAGTAGACAGAAATCCTAACAAAAGCCGTACTCTGATATAAGTACTGATGTTTTTTTACCAAGATCCTTTTGAAAATTAGTTATTGATTTAGAAGTATAACAAATGGTAAACCCTCTTGCTGCCAAATGGACATATGTCTTCTACCTGCTGCCTGCAACACAGACACATATGTCTTTTCAATAGAATTAAAATTCTTGGTTAAAAGAGAAGGAAATGTGTTCAGGAATGTTGTTTAGCTATAGGCCAAGGTGCAGAAATTTTTGCCCTTGTGTTGCACTAATGACATTATCATGCCATGCCTTCCGTGATATGGGACCTTGTTTATTTTAAGTTCCCACTGAAAGAAAAATGACTTTTGTAATAAAAAGTGCTTGGTGAAAGAACTGGCACTACCCACTTTCAAGTTTTGCATCAGACCCAGTCAGGGTTCAAACACAGGACCTCCCACTTATTGGGTGAGTACTCTGCCAACTGAGTTGCTGTTAGTAGTAGTTTTTAAAAATTAGGAAATACTCATAATCATTTGGTAAAGTAAACCAATTTGCAAAACATTGAGTATTATGATTAAAACCTACCATTAACTAATGATGTAATATGACTACAAACATGTTAGATGTCATAATCTATTGTTAGTTTTAAGTCTGTCCCGAGCCATTAGGCCCATCAGGCTGGAGCTTATCCCGGTTTCGGTGGCGTTAAGCGACTGAGAGTACAAGACTCTCCCCTGAATGGGATGCCGGTCCATCGCAGGGTTAACCCCCAGCATTTTGCTGGTACTCATTTATTTTTCAGCTGAGTGAACTGGAACAACGTGAAATTAAGTGTCTTGCTCAAGGACACAACACATCGCCTGGTCCAGGGATCGAACCTATGACCTTCGAATCATGAGTCCAACGCCTTAACCACTAGGCCACTTGCTTCCACTCTATTGTTAATGTGACATTAATTCGCACTGTGAACTTTTATTTGGCACTGTCAACTGTGTTTCAAAAATAATTTGGCAAAAAGAAAGTTAAAAAGTCATTTATTTCTCTTCTAGCTGGCATGTATTTATATATTGTAAGTTTCATAAAACTTTTCCAAAGCAGCAAAGAGTAACATGTATGTTCCAGAAATAACTTTACATGGATGATCAGAGACAGACAGCAGTTAACAAGGGGAATCTATGGTTGTAAGACATGGAAGCTGACCAGCTGAAACAAAAACTTGATGCCTTCCATACCAAATGCTTCAGGAAAATTTGATGGCAGCAACACACCACCAACAAATCAGTCTTTGAATGGCAGAAATCATTAAATCAGTTATGAAGTAAGGAGGAAGAGATGGAACTGGATTGGCCATGTACAGAGGAAAGGACAGACAGACGACTGCCCTTGGGTGGACTCCTGACGGTAGAAGAAAAAGACACCCTAAAACAACTTGGCGGAGTATGGTAGAAACAGGCTGGAACACCTGGAATGTGGCACGTCCTGTAGCCTTAGACCGGCCGACATGGAGGAATGATGTCCAAGCCTTGTGTGCCTTCTGGAACTGAGAGAATTAATGTTAAGGTATAAAAAAGAACAGTTCACAGTTACCTGTATGCCAGTTTTACGCAGTCCAATGGCATCTCTAAATACTGTCAGTGGTAGCCATGCCACAGGTCCTGTGTTTACATCACCAAGGTGAAAGTACAAGAAGCAGTTTTTACTCCCAATACAACCAGCCTCTTTCATCATTTCATTAACATTCTGTTGGAAAACAGATTCTGCTGTAGTACCAACCTAAACAATATATATGTATAAATAAATACACTACCATCCATAAATAACTTTACAAATTGTTATTTGCCATAGGTTTACCTTATAATCATCATTTCAAATTTTGTTCATACAAATGAAATATTAAAGTTTTTCCTGTATTTGAAAATGATATCATAGCATAAGGATCTAAATGTAAGTAATCAAATTGTTTTTCCTGACAATCATTTTTTTTTTGGTTATTTTCTAAAATTTTGAGGAAAATATGAAAAATTGTGAAAATTATATTTTTAACACTAATTTATTTTAAAAAACCCACTCATTTTTGCATAATTATGTTTTAAACAATTTAATTTTGTAAAGATTTTGAGTCTGTTATGATAGGACCATTTTTAAACATGTATGATAATTTATGTAGGGCAGTGTATGTAAAAACATCATTTACAGATTCAGGAGCTAACTGTGGTGCAATTGAAGAGTTCTGGCCATGAACATTGTAAAATGCAGATTTTAATGAAGTTAGGGTCCAATCAAAATATTGTTTGCAATATTTTTGCATTAGAATTTAATTTGGTTCATTTTAATCATTTGTTTGAATGTTTGTATATAGTTATAAAGTGGGCCAATGATTACATGGTGATGGCTCAGGGATGAATAAGTCATAGCACAGTGCTTAAAGGAATACTGAAGTCGGGGATTATGACCAAAATCGATAGTTATAAGTACAATATTAATAATGAAATTCATAAAAATAAAAAATTATTCCATTAAGGTATATATTTCGCTATTTGAAAATTGCCAAAAATCATCGCTGCAGCTCTTTTGTGTTGGAGGTGAGAAGAACACGCTGTGACGTCATGTGTGAACAAACCTCGCCATGCTATCAATGGTTTGGTTACAGTATAGCGTAAAAGTTGTTCAAAATATTGTTTAAGTATGGTTTTGTGTGCGACTGTTGATTGTAAAAATAATTAAAAAATTATGATAACTTAGAACTTGTCTCTATTAGACTTATTTTAAATTGAATAATGACCAATATCGGCTAAATCATTTGCATAGTGATCTATGCATCAACTGACCTAAAATGATAAAATATTCTTTTATTTTTTCACGATAAATCGATAAGATCTCAATTTCTTAAAAGTAGAATTTACATCCCTTTCTCGCATTACAGGTAATTAAGAGATTATCAGTAACCTACAGTACCTTTAGATCCTGTTTATAAGACAATCCATCACCAGTAATCAAGAGGTAGATCTACCTTACAATATACAACCGTGATAGATGGTGTTAATAAGTTAAGTGATCTAAAGTCTTCACGATATCCCATATTAAATGTAAATGTCCTTTTTTGGAATTTTGGAAAGATGCGTTAAAAATTATTTAAATATTTCAAAAGATTGATTTTCGAATGTATGAATTGATGGATTGACTGACTGGCGGTATGAAATTAAAATGATTTAAATTACCGGGAATGAAATATTCCTATTCGTAAATTCAATTTTAAACATAAAAAACTCAAAAAAAAAAAAAAAAAAAAAAAAAAAATTAACAACACCCCCCCCCCCCTTGCTTCTCATGTCACATGTCAGTTACAGTATGACCAAGTTCAGGACAATTTTGGATGCTGACAGAAAGAGTCCGCCGAGACCCATCCTTTTAAAAAAAATAGTATAAATTTACTTTTAAATTAATTTTTACATCATTCCGTCCCTATGATAACGTTTTCAATTAGACTTGACTACAAATTTCATGAAAATCGCTTAAAAAACTAAAATATAGTATAATATCCACGGTAAATGATAGTACACTTGCTATACAGCTGTTTGTGTTCACCGTATCATTTCATAATTCTGCTACTTCGTCTGTTTCACATTTTGATATAAATGGAATTATCGTGACTGCGATTTTGCCTCACAAGTTACAACATCTTGATATAAATGAAATTATCAAAGCCATGGATTATACAATTCAAGCAATATAATTATAGCTAGTGTCATCTTGATATAAATGAAATAATCTTGATGTGTATAATACAATCCAGAGACATATATGTCTCTGTACAATCCAAGTAATAATTATTGGCATGACCGATGACATTTTGATATAAGTGAAATTATTGTGAGATGTGAAGATGTTTGTAGCAATAACTCAGTAAGTACAAATAATTAATACAAGAATGTATTGTCAAATTTTCAATAGTTTTAAAAATACAGCTTATTTCCTTTCAAAAGTATATATAATGAAATAGAGAAAAAATTATAATTTAGATTTAAAATTTCTCATTATGCTTGTTTCTGCATAATTTGTGATTACAAGTCTAGCTGTAATCCTTAAAACCCAACATAGTTTCCATCATCTGAAAGAAGAACGTCTTTTATTTTCCAAACTATACACAGGATGGAATGGCTCTAGATCTTCTGTTTATTGTGTAACCAGTAGGTGATCTGACGACGAAACGCATCAAGTTCAAATTAAAAAGTGAAATTATATTCTTGGCTGCATTTTTTCCTTTCCTGTTACATTTGGGGGATCATCCAACCCTGGGCATTGGCTGACCGACAAGTTGGTCACCGGGGTGGAACCTGGTGGTTTCGATTCAAGGGAGATGAATAGAAAAAAAGGATGGGAGGAATGTGGCGAACTGGGTAGCTCCCGTTAGTATTAGGAAGCTCCCGTGTTCGGGTCCCGGTTTAGCAGCTGCATTTACCCTTTCCTGTTAGTACATCAAAAGTAACTATCCCCTATTATTTTTTCATACAATTATTATTATTATTATTTTAATGCATATTAATTAACATCATTTTCAGGAAGGACCTTTTTATTTATTTATTTATTTATTTATTTATTATAAATAAATATAAATAAGAGTCTGAAGTAATTCTTGTGAAAAATGATGTTTTTGATTATTCTCTGAAAATTATAAATGTTTATAAATTATGAGACTATCAGCATCTTAAAACAAGGTGTGTATAAAATACACAACCGCTGAAGCAGTTATAGGGTTGGTAAATCAATATACATGTCTCGTTAGTTAATTAATAAGTGGATTAGTATAACTAGTCAGTCAATTAAGGGCTTAATTACAGGTAACTCGTAAGTACAGGGTATATTATGCGATATAAACAGTAGTTATGAAGTCTGTTTGTTCACACATGACGTCACAACCTTTTTCGTACCTCCCGATTGAAGAGTTCCAAAATGGCCCAAGGTTACGAATTTTGATTTTTTAAACTTCTATATCTTTTTTATTTCGGCGAATAATATGGTGAAATTTTCAATATTATAATAATTTACTATAAATTATCATATTTTGGTCAAATTGGCTAGACTTCAGTATCCCTTTATCTAGTTAGTGCCTGGTGATTAACTAGTCATGGCCCAGTGATTAACTAGTAAGTGCCTGGTGATTAACTAGTCATGGCCCAGTGATTAACTAGTTAGTGCCTGGTGATTAACTAGTCATGGCCCAGTGATTAACTAGTAAGTGCCTGGTGATTAACTAGTCATGGCCCAGTGATTAACTAGTTAGTGCTTGGTGATTAACTAGTCATGGCCCAGTGATTAACTAGTTAGTGCCTGGTGATTAACTAGTCATGGCCCAGTGATTAACTAGTAAGTGCCTGGTGATTAACTAGTCATGGCCCAGTGATTAACTAGTTAGTGCCTGGTGATTAAGTAGTCATGGCCCAGTGATTAACTAGTTAGTGCCTGGTGATTAACTAGTCATGGCCCAGTGATTAACTAGTAAGTGCCTGGTGATTAACTAGTCATGGCCCAGTGATTAACTAGTTAGTGCCTGGTGATTAACTAGTCATGGCCCAGTGATTAACTAGTAAGTGCCTGGTGATTAACTAGTCATGGCCCAGTGATTAACTAGTTAGTGCTTGGTGATTAACTAGTCATGGCCCAGTGATTAACTAGTTAGTACCTGGTGATTAACCAGTCATAGCCAGTGATTAACTAGTTAGTGCCTGGTGATTAACTAGTCATGGCCCAGTGATTAACTAGTTAGTGCCTGGTGATTAACCAGTCATAGCCAGTGCTTAACTAGTTAGTGCCTGGTGATTAACTAGTCATGGCCCAGTGATTAACTAGTTAGTGCCTGGTGATTAACTAGTCATGGCCCAGTGATTAACTAGTTAGTGCCTGGTGATTATTTAGTCATGGGCCAGTGATTCACTAGCAACGCCCAGTGACAAACCAGTCAAAGTCAAAATAGTCATGTGACTGACTAATTATGGACCAACTCTAATCCTAATCAGTCGATAAATAGCAGTCTTTACAAGTGCATAACTAGTCATGTCCCAATGATGAACTAGTATGAAATAGAACTATTCATGACCCAGTAATTGACTAGTCATGAATGAATGATGGCCCAATGATTAACTAGTTGGTGTCCTGTGATTACCTTATCAAGACCCTATGATGAACTAGTATGAACTAATATGTGCCTAGAGATTAGCTAGTCAAGACCCAATAAACCACTGCGGTAGCTCAGTTGGTAGAGTGCTAGCTCTGTAAGTGGGAGGTCATGGGTTCAAGCCCCTACCGGGTCTGACCCAAGACTTGAAAGTGGGTAGTGACAGTTCTTTCGCCAAGCACTCGGCATTATGAAATGAAAGTAGGTTCTTTCAAATGGGAACTTAAAATAAACTAGGCTCATGTCACGATAAAGAACCCTGCCGTATAATGCCATCAGTGCAATGCACAGGCAAAATTTCTGCACCTTTGCCTATGGCTGGCGATGTCTCGATATAAGTGAAATATTTTTGACTGGGACATTAAACACCATTACTCAACACATGACCCAATGATTAACTTGTGATAACAGTTTAAGTGTCCAGAGATTAGCTAGCTAGTCATGGCCCAGTCAATACCTCCCTTAAACTTTGTTTGCAAAGGGTATAACTACTAGTAGTTAGTGTCCATTGATTTACTTGTCAAGGCCCAGAGATTAACTTGTTAGTGCTGATGGATTAACTACTTAATTTCCATGTAGATTTCTTTTTTGCTATGATTTACTGGTCCGTGACCATGGTGACCAAGACTCAACTTTTAAGGTCTATCATAATACTTACTGTATAATTAATTTTCCATTCATGGAGGAATGTCATGTTATCCCAGGAGTACATTCTGACATACAATACCCCTGATGATCCTGTAGATTGTTCCATCTCCAGGCGGGGGGTTATCAGGTCATTACTTGACTTATGTGGAAACTGTTCCTTCTCTCCAACCGGAGATAAAACATCATTACTGGATTTATGTGGAAACCGTTCCATCTGTACATCAGCAGAGGGTACCTTATTACTAGACTTATGTGGAAACCATCCACTAAACTTGTTCTTATTTGGTGATTTAAGGTGAAATGAAAGGTCATGGGTGACAGGATGACGAACTTCAGACACAGAAACTCCATCAACACACAGAAAAACATCAACAAAATCGCCATCTAGATACGGTGAGATCAGAACTGGCGCAAAAAAATGTCTGGCATAGTAATGCAGCATCTTCCATTTCCCTCCATATTCTAAAATAAAGGAATATTTACATAATCAAGAATATTATCTTCATGATAAAAGCTAAAAAAGATTAAGTTTGAAATAATGGTAGAAAATACCTATGGAGGTCCATGTTGGACAAATTTTAAGGATATACCTATGAAGACCTGCGTTGAAGGCATATTTTAAGGAATTACAAATGGAAGCCCATGTTAGACAAATCTTATGAACAATACCTATGAGGGCCCGTGTTGGACAGATTTTATGGACAAATATCTGTTGAGGAGCTTGTTAGACCAATTTATACCAAAGTATAATACATATGAAAGCCCATGTTGGACGGAATTTATGGAGAAATACCTATATGCCCATGTTGGACAAATTTTATGGACAATATCTATAGAACCCCATGTTGGACAAATTTTAAGGAAATGCCTATGGAGGCCCATGTTGGACAAATTTTAGGGAAATACCTATGAAAGCCCATATTGGACAGAATTTATGAAGAAAAATACCTAACAGCCAAGGTTGGACAAATTTTATGGACAATATCTATAGAACCCCATGCTGGACAAATTTTATGGACAATACCTATGGAGGCCAGTGTTGGACAAATTAAAGTATAATACCTATGGAGGCCCATGTTGGAGCTTGCCATATATCATTTAGCTGCCAGTACATGGCACCCATTGTGTTTCCCCTTCCTGTATTATCTATATTATTCTGCCATCTTCTGTAATGTTCTGTTTCAGTTTTTACCCCAACAGCTTGATCTATCTACAAAAAATAACAAAACCAATGACACCAGACCATATTAAAAGTTACTTAACATACAATATCATACTTCAGAGTCCATTCAAACATTCAAACATTACCCCTATAAATTGTATACTGGTGTACCCTGTTCAACTGCTGCATTCTTCCAAAATACACCTACAAATAAATTGCTGACACAGGGATATTGCATGCCTAGGCTTATCAAGGCCGTCAAAAAGTTTTATGGTCGTCATCACAGTATTGTTAATAAGTATGATGCCACTGTGTCAAGATTCCCCTGGATGTATTTGACGTCTCATAGTTCTATGTTCCATTCACACAATTTTGATTACACATGTGGTGGTTGTACATGTAGCTATCTAAACAGGAGGTGTTTAACTTTCCAGAGCACCTGACCTCACTTCCCTGGTGGAAGTTCATGTGTTTAACCCAACTTGTCAGTTTTAAAGTTTTAAATTTGCTTCTGGGTTGTGATTCGGACATGCATTAGTATGTTTATTTTAGATTTATTCATAAAGTACATAAAGACTTAAAAGAAACGAACTTTAAGACTTCAAAATACTGTTGTGATAAGTGTGCCATAAGCACGGAAGCAGACCTATCAAAAGGCATTATAACCAATCTTCATCATACCTGTGTTGCATTTATAAGATCTTTAAATCTTGTTTAGAGAGAAGGCAAAGCTATCAAGGGGCATTATAACCAATCTTCATCATACCTGTGTTGCATTTATAAGATCTTTAAATCTTGTTTAGAGAGAAGGCAAAGCTATCAAGGGGCATTATAACCAATCTTCATCATACCTGTGTTGCATTTATAAGATCTTTAAATCTTGTTTAGAGAGAAGGCAAAGCTATCAAGGGGCATTTTAACCAATCTTCATCATACCTGTGTTGCATTTATAAGATCTTTAAATCTTGTTTAGAGAGAAGGCAAAGCTATCAAGGGGCATTTTAACCAATCTTCATCATACCTGTGTTGCATTTATAAGATCTTTAAATCTTGTTTAGAGAGAAGGCAAAGCTATCAAGGGGCATTTTAACCAATCTTCATCATACCTGTGTTGCATTTATAAGATCTTTAAATCTTGTTTAGAGAGAAGGCAAAGCTATCAAGCGGCATTATCGTGAGGTTTTATTGTACAGTCCAACTTGCCTTAAAGGCCACCTCTATATAAGGGTCACTTGCTTATAGAGGCCAGTAGGATTGTATCCCAAGTGTTCTTTATTCATATTATTTTAATCTGTCTATAAAGGCTACTTTTTACTGGTTCCCTTGGGTGGCCTTTATAGACAGGTTTGACTGTACCTGTGTTGCATTTATAAGATCTTTAAATCTTGTTTAGAGAGAAGGCAAAGCTATCAAGGGGCATTATCGTGAGGTTTTATTGTACAGTCCAACCTGCCTTAAATGCCATCTCTATATAAGGGTCACTTGCTTATAGAGGTCAGTAGGATTGTATCACAAGTGTTCTTTATTCATATTATTTTAACCTGTCTATAAAGGCCACTTTAACTGGTTCCCTCAGGTGGCCTTTATAGACAGGTTTGACTGTACCTGTGTTGCATATATAAGATCTTTAAATCTCTGTTTTTTGTCAGTCGCATTTGGCAAATTCAAATACATAATCATCTCTGCTAACAGCTCCATATTACCTATAAGACAAACAAATATTGTATAAGTATCAGTGTAGAGCTCCAGATAAGAGGAGTATCTGTGTAAATACCCTTTAATTTTTTCTAAAATACTCTTTTAATTGTAAATGTAAGGGTATCAAAATCCTTTAAAAATCCTCATTACCCTTTACAATTCTTAGAACAGTAGAGCCTGCTGGGGGTTGAACTCCTGACCCAAGTACCTGTGAAATGCCATTGTCACATTGAAGATGATGTTACTGTATTATTTTTAGAAGTTATACTTATTTGAATAAATGGCTTTAAAAATTGAAAATACTCTTTACATTTTTATGGTTCAGTGTTGATACTCTTTACATTTTACAGGATACCCTATAGAAAAAAAGTAGGGCGTAATGACCCTTCATGTCAAATTCTTATCTGGAGCTATGTCAGTGATTTTGTTACATTTTTTGAAAACTACCATCTGCCTTTAAGATTGCGAAAACTGAAGTTTTGATATCTAGCAAACTGCATTATGATATGCTGGCAATAGCTAGTATCTTCATTGCAAAGACACTATATCATGTATATTGTGGTATTATCCGATATATTGTATCTGTGGTGATACAACATTGGGGGTTAAGTTCATCTTAGATTTCTCATTGTGACGTCATTGGTAAATCTCTGATTTGTCAAATGTAAGTAATGACATCATTACTACAGAACAGATGTCATAACATAGTTCAATGTTTTTCTGTGGTAAAATATATTTTTTTTACATAGAGTTGTTGTTATTAGTTTGAATATCCTAGTTAAAAATGTTAGATAAAAATTCATATTCACAGTGTGTATGTACAACCCTTTGTATTAGCTCTCGTCCTTTTTTTAATAGCCGTATCACTACTCGTCGCGCTTGTGTGACTCGTGATACGGTTCCTATAAAGGACTCAACCTGATATGGATGGTTGTACATACACACTGTGTATACAATATGTATGTAGCGATATCTTTATATTTCTGTCATGCTAACAATATTTTTATGATTGTAAATATAAGTAATAATATTCTATTACTGCTTTGCAGTTCGTTCTCATTCATAATACTGAATGAATACACTCAAATTAAATGTCATTTATTAAAAACATCACAAATACTTCTTGTTACTATAAACCTATTTAACTTCGCGTGTATTTATTTTTTGAGGTATATGAAATTTAGACATATCCGCATAGTGAAATTTTTCCTGGGTATTAATTTTCGCGCAAAACAACAACCGTGAAATAAGCGATAATTAGTACACCTTAAAAATAAATAAGTTTACAGTATACAGTAGGATACATGGTGAATCTTATGTTTATACCATTTGGATGATGCTGTCGATAATCATTCATATCAGACCAATAATCCATATCCTCCGGGGCATACACTTCCTCAAGGGACTCGTAAGAAGGGTAAGACTGAAGTCCATATTCAGATGCCATACGGGGTATTCTGTATACAGAGTGATCATAGAATGGATCTAAATACCTGTAGTCATGAACTGTAATGATAAAATTATAATCAAAGTACTGAAAGCACTGAAATCCCAACCCAGATTTAAAGAGAATGATGTAACAAAGTTTTTATACAGAGTTATCATAGAATAGATCTAAATATCTATAGTCATGAACTGTAATGATAAAATTATAATCAAAGTACTGAAAGTGTTGAAATCACAGACCTTGTTTAAACAAGGTTTGCCATAAGTTATGGAAAAATAATGGAACACTACACAAAAGGTTGATTCTTGTACAAAAATGTATCTAATTACTGAAACCAATTTCTTACTCCTCAACTCATTTCCTATTTGTCAATCTGAAACAGTTACTGTAGAATGGTCAGAGCAAATTTTAAATTTTTGGAAAAAAATAAAAACTTCAGATTTTGAAGTATTCTGTGGCAAAAACTACAAAAAACTACCTTCATTAATACATATTCTTCTGTGAATACTTACTATCACCATATAACTCGCTCCAGGGCGATTTAGAAACCCAATTTTCGCGAAGGGTTTCTACTCCATTAGAGGGACTTGAAGGTATAAACGGTCGACTTGTGTCCTCTTTATTAACTACAGAACTTATAACATCTTTATATAACTTGATGTAATCATTGAAATATAGTGTATAATTCACATCAGTGTTGTACCTAAAAAGTGAAAATACATCAGACTTGTTACCATGGTTACGTCGGTATAACTGAAAAACAGGGAGATCTGAAATGACATAAGTCAGGGATTTTTCTGGCTTTTTTGGGAAAAGGACCTTGGAATGAAATTGGGAAAAAATGCTTGACAAACACATGATTTTGGGAAATATTTACTTCCATCAAACAATCTTTGTTCGACAAGTCTTTTCCTCTTTAGATCTGGTTCATATTCATCATCAGATTCACAAGTATCACTGTCACTACTGTCTGGATCCTTAGTTTGACCCATGAATGGCCTAGAGGCATTTGGTTCTATTTCAGCAGTTGCAGTAGTACTGCTACCTGCGGTAGGACATTTGTCCACGTGTTCATGTTCACTTGTGATTTTTTTCAGTCACGGAAGTGGTAGCGGCTGCCGTAGAATCACTAGAGGATTTTGTCTTGGCAGTGTAGTATTGTAATATTTTTTACTCCCTGTTACATCAGCAGATCGGATTTGTTTTAGCGTAGTACTTGCTATTGTGTGACATGACTTCCTTGACTTCCGTAAACAACAAACAAGATTGTATATATCGTGGAGATGTTTGTAACTTTGTCATCTATAATCGGCCTCAATGACGAAGTTGATTATTCTTCGAGTTGCTTCCCTTTCACCATTAAGCAGAGAGTAACATAAAAAATGTGGGTTGATATCAAGCGACATCATTATTAGAACAGTCATCCGATTATGAGCCTAATGTTGACGATCTTGTGATTTTTTTTATTAAATTGATAATCATAGCCAATTGGGAAATTTCTACTACAGAATTGGGAAAAATGCATGCTTTTTTGCATTGGGAATTGGTCCGTTTACTGGACCCTGTGGATACCCAGAAAAATCCCTGTAAGTGTTCAACTTACAGTCCTTTGTCTGTCAAATTAATATCAGTATCATCCGATAATTTTTTTAATTGAAGTAACAATTTGACAACTAACAAGAAAATTCTATGTTCTCAATCCTTGCATGCCTCAGAGTCCTTTACAATGAAAGCCAACTAAGAAGAAAGTTCTATGTTCTAAATCCCTGTCTCAGTCACAGGTCTGATATTCTGTCCTATTCACAATTTAAATTTTTGTGGTTTTTTTTTTTACAATCACTTCACAACTTTTCAATTTTGAAAATCTCAGCTTTAAAAATAGAATTTTGGAGTTTTCAATCACCATGATGACCTTTTTTTCACATATATATTGTGATCATTATGATGTTTATTTTCACAATGGCAAGGGCCAAAACCCGATCATGGAGTTTTGTATTCATTGTCACATTTTGAGGCTGTGGTGGTCTAATGGATAAGACGTTAGTCTTCCAATCAAGGGCCTCTCACCGCTGTAAGTTCCAAGTCCTGCTCAGACCACATGTGAGAAAGTGAATTTTCCTTGCCGTTGGCTTTTACTGGTTCACCTGGTATCAGTATAATGGACTGGTGGAGTGGTACGCTTGTCTGCGGTGTACTGACTCTGTGAGCTTCCACGTTAAAGTCACCCTGAATGTGCATTAGTACAATGCAGACCATACAACACACTCACACTTCACATGCATAAACAAAATTGATCATAGATTAATCCATAGAGATTAATAACATAGTTTTCGTCGTGAATAGCTGAAAAATTGCTAATGTGACATTAAGCGCCATTCAACCAACCAACCAACCAATGTCACTTTTTTATGAAAGTCTGCAGATAAAAACTTACCAGTTCTGTCTTAAGGCTTTCTCATTCTCATTGTTACTACTCCATATAATAATGGAAGGATGATGCTTAAGTCTTCTTATCTGAAATCACAAACTGATTCTGTCAGATTTTGTTTAAAGACAAGATTGACCGATTGATTGGGTTTTTTTTTATATCCAAGTCAAGAATATTTCACTTATATCAAGACGTCACCAGTTAATGGTGAAGCGGCAGAATATTTTATCTTTGCAGTGCGCTCAGGGCAAATGTACAGGAAGAGTTCTTTTTAACGTACCATGTTTGCCATGACATGGGGCATTGATTTATAAGGTCTCTTCCAAAGGACTTCTTGATTTTCATTGCTTGCCAAAAGAACAATCACTACCTATTTTCAGTTCTTGGTGAAACTCTGGCCAGGCTTTAAATTCAAAACCTTCCATATACAAAGTAAACACTCTACCAACTGAGCTATGGTAGTGGTACTTAAAGACAAGAATTACTATTAATCAATTCCTAACTGGCCAAGAAAAAAAAGTAACAAGAGGCTACATGAAATCTGTGAGCAGAAGAATATCAGAGCAGAAATAAAACAACGTAGATGGTGGTGGATTGGACATGTGATGAGACAAGACAACAACAGTACCACCAGTCTCACTAAAATGGACACCAGATGGGAAGAGGAAGCGGGGAAGACAAAAGGAAACATGGAGGCGGACAGTAGAGAAAGAGTTAAAAGGAAATGGGGATGGGGTGGAAGGAAGCAGAGAAAAAGGCAGAGGACAGACATTTGTGGCGAGAGCTGGTGGTGGCCTTGTGTGCACACATGCATGAAGAGGACTAAGTAAGTAAGTAACAGAAATGGAATTTTATTTCACTCGGAAATCCTAACCATGTACATGTACATGATAAACATAAAAAAAAGAAATAGCACATCTACTCCATCCAAAGCAGTGATTATGTTTCCCTTAAATTACTACCAAATAAAGGTAGTTTCCCCTGGGGAATAATGACTAAATTTTCCCAATTTGATCACTACAATTCCCAAAATAACAGTGATATACTGGCAAATTAATTTGTAGTTGTCCTTAACCACAAACTGTTAGATATTGTCACAATATAACATCTTTGCAATGAGAATTCTAAGCTACTGCAAACATATCATTATGCAGTTTGCTGTTTTTCAGAATTTTACATTTTTCCCAATTTAAAAGGCAGAAGGTAGTTTTTAAAAAATGCAGGGATTTATCAGGGTCTTTTGGGAAAAGGCCCTAAACTAAAAATTGGGAAAAACTATCAACTTTTTGCTCATTTTGGGAAAACTTTGACATCATTTTTGATGCCATTAATGATTAAATCTAATGCTTTTAGTGTATTGAGTTGAAAAGCAGCCACATTTATGGCCAGACTTCAGCTATGTATCTGGTACGATTTTCTAATTGGGAATTTTTACAGCCCAATTTGGGAAAAAAACAATGTTTTTCAATTGGTAATGGGGCCGAATTTCTGCCCTAAATAGGCCCTTGATAAATCCCTGAAATGTAACAAAATCACTGCAAAGATTGTTGTTGAAAAGTTCCATAATGATCTGTTAAAATAGTTTTTGATATTTCCTGTTTCTTAAAAAGTGTATAAAAATGGCCAATTAACTGGATACTAGTGGTGTGCGGTATTACCTGTATACCGGTTTAACGTGGTACTGACCAGGTACCGGTTATACTGCGGTAAAGTCTTTGAATACTGGTATTTTAACAAACAATATTATGTTGATAATTGTTGAAAAAACAGTTTGAATTTTGATGTGTTCATTTGAATTTTGTTAAAATCTTTGTTTGACAATAATCTTATGAGATTTAGATTTAAAGTTTTGAATCAACTTGGTTGACATACAGACAATTCTGTGAATTTTATTGTGTGTTAGCATCCTTGATATTCTCAAAATATCCAATGCCCAAATTCCTTAGCTGCTATTATTGATAGGAATAGATATACTACATGTATTTCAAATCTTAATGGATGTGTGGTATACCGTGGTATTTGGTAAAATACCTTGGTATACCGTGGTAATTTTTTTCTGCGGTATCCCATCTCCACTGGATACATAGTACATTCTGTTCACCACTCTCCTCTAATGAAATTAAAAAATCCAAAAATACATACATTATGGATAATTTCTTTTGTAACACTGTCTAAAAATGGCTGGTCAACTGGATACATGGCACATGCAAACATAAAATCCTGCCAAATCATAATTCCTAACTCGTCTGCCTTCTGATAGAAATAATCTGACTCGTACACCTAGAAAGCAAATAACAAGAATTGTAATAGTTTGATATCTGATGTGCATATGTTCAGATATCTCAGACGGATTAACAAACGCGTCAAGCTGCTTCCATGTTCTTTATTATAACAGATTAGACCATGCTGTCTACACAAGATACAGTGACGTCAATCTGACATCATGCCAATATGTGTGAAGCAGCACACAAAAGTTACATTGAATCAAAGTACTGCAAGTACTGATGTTAGAGTCAATTTACTGTTACAGTAATTGCCGCTGTACCGCCTGAGATGTTAATGGGGACTCAATATTTCCATTGGAAATGGAATCATCCCAGTCTATGTTTTTCTGTATAAACTACGTTATTGCAGGAATTTCTCGACCTAAACCTCTTCTCAAAAATCCTGCAGGATCAACTGTAAGGAGTGTTGATTATGTGGTACAGCAGTTAACTCCATTTTACAGAATTCTGTCTCATTAAACTGCATAATCACCATAAGGCCTTATTTCACAGTCAGGATTCATACAGCCAATGCATGACAAAATTCGAGGACTTTTCAAGGACTCTTTGACCATTTTTTCAGTATTTCTGACCACTGAAATCAAATTGTGCATCTTACTCTCTGTAGTTTTCTTCTTGTATTGGAACACCACCCGAAATTCTTCCGATACAAGTCATAGACTCACAAATGATATTGACCGAGACAAGAGGGATAACTCAATGTTTTTTTTATTTATCATAAACGTTGCAGCTGCTTTTTTACCGCGAGTTTCAGGTTGATTAGTTCAAAATTCCAGGACTGTTCAAGACAGACTGACATAATTCCAGGACTTTTCAAGGACTCTGCTTGTTTTTTACTCATTTTCAAGGACTTTTCCAGTCAGGTCTCATTTTCCAAGCACTTTTCAAGACTGTGCAAACCCTTACAGTACTGTCTCTTAATCAGGGCTAAAAGTGACTGTTTGATTCTAGGAGCCAGCTTGGCTCCTTATATACAAAAATTTGGTGCCAATTGAGACTTTTAGGTACCAGCAATAACATAAATGTGATTTTAACCTAAAAAAGGATATAAAAACACATTGTACACTGTATATTATCAAACATATCAAACAATGGACTGTTGCCTTGAAAAAACTATCAATACACTTTGACGGCCGCTCCCTCTATAAGTCATAAGGTCAGCCGAGGAGTGCTGGAAACACTTTGTTGATATGTAAAACACAAAATAGTAAAAGGGAATCTGCAATAATCGAGAATTATGAACCTCCGAAAAAGCAATCGTCAAATTGGCAACTTATGAGTAACAATATGACGCCAATGGAAAAATTTGGTCGCCATCGGTGCCTAATTTAGTAGCAACTTTGAGCCCTGTTAATCTCTTATGAATGAAGCCAGAGCCCTTGTTATTGTGAAAATTATTAGTCAAATTGCCAAAATTGTGAAAATGAAAAATACAGTCCAACCTGCTTTAAAGGCCACCTCTATATAAGGGTCACCTGCTTATAAACGCCAGTAGAATTGTATACCAATTCTTCTTTATTCATATTATTTGAACCTGTATATAAAGATCACCTGCCCATAAAGGCCACTTTCTCTGGTTCCCTTGGGTGGCCTTTAAAGACAAGTTTGACTGTACCATTATTGCCACAAAAACTCTTAAAAAGACAGATGAAAACTTGTGAAATTTCATAAAATATCTTTTAAATAGTTTTCCGAGAAAAGTAGCAGACAAAATGGAGGCGGAAAAAATGTAGTCAACACTATATACTCCCTTACTTCTTGGGTACATAATTACAATAAAAAATGTTGGTTTTATGTTAATATTCCCCCAACGTAAATCAAACTGTATTTCTTAGTAAATTGATGCAGACAATATTGTTTGCATACTGTAAAACACTTTATTTTTAGGAGATTTCTATCAAAGTCACATGACGGCATGAAATTTTTGCGGTATTGTAAGCTTCTTATTTAAAATTGTAGGTATGTACATAAAATCGCCTGTTCTCCCTTTGTCATGTACAAATCTATGTGTACTCTCCAGTGAACTGTTTTTTATTGGACCAATTTTATTTTCACAAACGTTAATTTTACAATTTTTTTTGCAACTCAGGAATGTGAAAATTTCATGTTTTGCAGTACATATCTCTTCGCTCTATGTGACTTTTATCATATTTACCCCAATTCCACAAATCCTTAATGAATTCATGTGGACATAAGAAGCAGACTCCAATAATTCATCTATTTTCTTTTTTGTCACTCTCTCCTGAAAACTATCGGCTGGTATCCAATTTGATCCCTTCAAAAATACTGGCCTTCCATTTATGCGGAAATAAAATGTCCGACCTACAACATAGGTAAAACTTATATATAACATGTATATGTTTGTCCATGAAAATGACATATTAAAGTCTTCGCTCTAGCTAGAGACAAGCTCTAGCTAGTGACAAGCTCTAGCCTGGGATAAGTTCTAGTTTTGGACACATTCTACACTTAAGATTTAGAGCTATAAACCATGGGATTTATTTGGTGAGACAAACTCCTGTACTAACTCTACAATCCTTAAGTTCTAGCCAATGACAAGCTCTAGCATGGGGAAGCTCTAGCCTGGGATAAGTTCTAGTTTTGGACACATTCTACACTTAAGATTTAGAGCTATAAACATGATTTTTTTACCATGGGATTTATTTGGTGAGACAAACTCCTGTACTAACTCTACAATCCTAAAGTTCTAGCTAATGACTAGTTCTAACATGGGGAAGCTCTAGCCTGGGATAAGCTCTAGATTTGGACACATTCTACACTTAAGATCTAGAGCTATAAACATGAACAATTTACCTTGTGGTTTATATTTTGAGACAAACTCCTGTACTAGCTCTACAATCCTAAAGTTCTAGCTAATGACAAGCTCTAGCATGGGGAAGTTCTAGCCTGGGACAAGCTCTAGTTTTGGACATGCTCTAGACTTAAGATTTAGAGATAAAAATGAACATGATGAACAATTTACCATGTGATTTATTTGTGGAGACATAATCCTGTACTAGCTCTATGTCCCTAAAGTTCTAGCTAATGACAAGCTTTAGCATGGGGGAGCTCTAGCCTGGGATAAGCTCTTGTTTTGGACATATTTTACACTTTAGATCTAGAGCTAGAAACTTGAACTACAGCCCAACCTGCCTTAAAGGCCACCTCTATATAATAAGGGTCACCTGCTTATAAAAGTCAGTAGAATTGTATCCCAATTGTTCTTTATTCATACCATTTGAACCTGTATATAAAGGCCACCTGCCCATAAAGGCCACTCTAAGTGGTTCCCTTGGGTGGCCTTTACTGACAGATTTGACTGTATTTACCATGTGATTTATTTGTTGACACATACTCCTGTACTAGCTCTACAGTCCTAAATCCAATCTTCACTTTCTTGGCAGACATCTCATTATTATTTGTACTCGTAAAGAACACATACAATGTATACAGTGTCTGGTTACCATGTCCATTTGGCCACCACTCTTTCAACTGTGAGGTCTAAAATGGAAAAGAAATTCAGTAAATTAGGATCCCCACCAGCAGGTTCTTTTTTATTTTTGTGATTTGCACTTATGTTCAAAGGGCCATAACTACATGGACAATTAGCAAACTAACTCGGGTTAACAATATGCGCATCTTCTATCTATGTTGATACTTTGAACCAAATTTCGTGAAATAATGCTTCATAGTTTTGGAGAATAAGAGCAAAAAAAATTTGGGCAGATGGAAGGAAGAAGGGAAAGTAGAGTATCCCCCTCTTTCTTCAAAAGGCCGGGGTTAAAAAGAAACAGAATGTCCCTTCACTGAAATGACCATGATACTGCTATTTTTACTACAAATTTTAAAATGGAATGAGGGAATGGGTCAATGGTGGAAAGAAGTATCGCAGCAACAGAGAGTATTTTGGATCTTTGACTTTATTTTTGAGATAAGTCTAAAGAAGTCACAAGGAATTTTTGAGATAGTCAGCATAGTCTAAAGAAGTTAAGTGGTACTAGTGAGATAGTCTAAAGAAGTTAAGTTGAATTTATTGAGATAGTCTAAAGAAGTCACAAGGAATTTTTGAGATTGTTGAGATAGTCTAAAGAAGTTAAGTGGAACTAGTGAGATAGTTTAAAGAAGTTAAGTTGAATTTATTGAGATAGTCTAAAGAAGTCACAAGGAATTTTTGAGATAGTCAGCATAGTCTAAAGAAGTCAAGTGGAACTAGTGAGATAGTTTAAAGAAGTTAAGTTGAATTTATTGAGATAGTCCAAAGAAGTCACAAGGAATTTTGGAGATAGTCAGCATAGTCTAAAGAAGTTAAGTGGTACTAGTGAGATAGTTTAAAGAAGTTAAGTTGAATTTATTGAGATAGTCTAAAGAAGTCACAAGGAATTTTTGAGATAGTCAGCATAGTCTAAAGAAATTAAGTGGAACTAGTGAGATAGTCTAAAGAAGTTAAGTTGAATTGTTGAGATAGTCTAAAGAAGAAACGTCGAGTTGATGTTAAGTCAAGTTTAGAAAGTCTGTTTGTCCTGTAAAAACAATACTGATGCATTCTCGGTAATCATTGTACTGTCCAATCATATTTCAAGGCAGATATTACCTTTGGATCTTTAAGGGTTATTGTCACATCTTGTTTGTCTGGGGTAAATGATACTGATGCATTCTGGGTAATCATTGTATTGCCAAGTTGTATTTCTATCTCTCCTGTAACGCCAGTATTGGTACCGATGTCCATAAAAACACCAACATCTACATTCCATGTTTCATCTTTATCTAAAAAATAACAAAGTGGTTATTGTCCTGTACGTGTCAATAACAAATGTGTTATTACCACATATTTTTCATACCCGTATTTTATAATATACATGTACATGGGCTTTATAACTTTATGATTGGCTATAAATACATCAATTTAGTGATAATTAAAGTATATTTAATAGAAACTTGTCATATTTGGTCAAATAATAGATTATTTTGATAAAAAATGTAAATATGGTTTTAGATCCACCATTTTGTTTTCGTCATACCGTCGGATCGCTTTTTGCAGTTGATCACCATCAAAGATCGATCATCAATCATTTAGACAGCAACTTTTTGGAAAAATATCAATAACATTTTGTTTAAATTCAAAATTGGACTATTTAATCCTATTCAATCGATGTATGAAGTTACATGTGTACAGTTATACGGATATAAAAAATATGTGGTAATAACATCCGCCAAAAAATAAATACCTTGTATCAGATTTTATTATTCCATGTATACAGTTACCATTATATAAATCACACTTTGTTGGGTGATAGAGGTTGGAGTAATTAATAGTGTTGTACAGGCCTGTTGGGACCCTTTCACTTATATATCAAAGCTGGGGTAGTGGAGAAAACTGGAGTGCCCAAAAATGTCTCCTTTGGCAAGTGAACTGACAAACTTTCTCACACTAGAATGTGCTCCAAATATCAAGTTGAATTGAGTGGAGTAATAGTGTTTGATGCCAGTCAACTTTTTTTCACTTATATTGAGGCCATCAGTTCAGGGATGGTGGAGGAAATGGAGTGTCTGAAGTAACCACTGATCTTTTGTGAGCCAACTGAAACATATATATTAACAAGAATAGAACATAAAAAAAACACATATCTTACTTTTTGTTGTTGCCACGGTAACATCTCTAATCACAGCACTATTAAAACTTTCAATATAAATATCCCTCCTGTGAATAAATTAACAAGTTGAACATTAAGTTAAATCATTACAATAGAGGCTAGCTAATACAATGTCATAACAATGGAAATACTTTATATCATAATATTCAAGGTTTCCATAAATTTAAAATCATTAGTAGCCAAATTTTTAAAATGTTGAAAAAATATTGCCCTTTTTAGAGCATTCTTCACAAAATAAGTAAACTAGGTTACTTTTATAATTAAAGAATTTCTAAAAAATAAGTAGCTAGACAATGGCATATTTGGCTATCAGGTTTAGAAACATGATTTCTCCCATCTCTAAATATGAAAGATCAAAATATCCAATGTAGGAAAGTCATGTGAAATATTTCTGTCTTTCATCACATAGTTTTGTTGTCTTTCATCACCGCATTAATGTGCGAACTATTAAATGATGTCATTCTGTGGTGACATGATGTTGTCTTGCGGGAAAATGACATCCGAATCTCCAAAATTTAGAAATTTCCATTACGTTTCAAATGTTTATTCTGAGAGATTAGAATAAATAGCTTTGTTTTCTAGTTTAAACATTTTGTATAAACCATTTTTAAGGTACATTGTGACCGATGGTCATATTTATTTTTATGTAAAACTCTAAATAACAAGTTAGATTTAAAAGATGGCATTAATGTCGATGTAACTTCTATTTAAAGCCAAAAAGTGTCATCAAATGGGAGAAAAAGAATCAATTATGAGTTTATCCATCATATCCATGTAGGATAGGAAAATCTCACCCTCAGGGTTGAATATTTCTGTCAGAGACTCGGCAAGCCTTGTCAAAATATTCAACCCCTCGGGTGAGATTTCCCTATCCTACATGGATACTCATAATAGATTCTATTGATCTGGCAATATCTGGTCAATGAAAAGACCTTTGGTACATAATAATAATAATGTAACACAAAACCAAACACTTCCAATAAAACAATGTCTGTTTTAATATATAAATTTTCTTAGTGTGGCAACATGATCTTTGCCACAAATATTCTATGTTGAGTGGTGTTAAGTAATGGTATTTTACATCCCAGTTCAGATTCTTTCACTTAAACTGAGGTGGTCAGTTCAGGGATGGTGGAGAAAACCAGTGTGTCCAAGGTAGGAAATGATGAACCAATGAACATAATGGTTCCTTTTTTATCATGTTGCCATGACAATCACTTTGAATACTTACCTTATACCCTGAGTGGGGAATGATGATGGACCTGGCTCCCAGCTAAAAGAACATAATTTTTCCTTTTTTATCATGTTGCCACGACAATCACCTTGAATATTCACCATATACCCTGAGTAGGGAATGATTTCCCTCTCCCTGAGTCCCAGCTAAATGAACATAATTGTTCCTTTTTTTACCTTGAATACTCACCAAATACCCTGAGTATGGAATGATGGGCCAGAGTCCCAGCTAAATGAACATTGTGTCTTTCTGATCATGTTGCCATGACAATCACCTTGAATACTCACCAAATACCCTGAGTAGGGAATGATGGGCCCCAGTCCCAGCTAAATGAACACTGTGATTTTCTGAGCATGTTAACATGACAATCGCCTTTGTAGTCTGCATAAGGACATTCAAGAGGTACTCTGTAGGGATAACCTTTCGCTCGTTGGAGGGCATAATTAACTGCTGACTGAAATTCTACAGATATGTGATTGTCACCTGCCTGAAATTTAAACAAAATTGGGAATCTAATTGGTTATTTACAAACTGATATATCCCACTGTGCTGCAGATATGTGATTGTCTACTGCCTGAAATTTAAACAAATTTGGGAATCTAATGGGTTATTTACATATGGGTCTATCCCACATTGCTGCAGATATGTGATTGTCACCTGCCTGAAATATGCTGCAGATATGTGATTGTCACCTGCCTGAAATTAAAACAAAATTGGGAATCTAATGGGTTATTTACATACGGGTATATCCCGCCATGCTGCAGATATGTGTTGTTACCTGCCTGAAATTAAAACAAAATCTGGAATCTATTGGGACATACCGGTGCATCCCACCATGCTGCAGAATATTAAGAAAAATGGTGTAAAAGATGAATTTGAAATGAATTCAGGTCAGTGTCCGAGAGGTTAAAAGTGTGTGCCTATGTATCATATACAGCAACTTACATCAACAGGGTTTAAATCCTGGTGTAAGAAAGTTTATCAGTTCCTCTGGTAGTGGTTGGTTGTTTTTTCCTGGTATTCTGGTGTATCCACCATTTCTAAACTGACTGCCTCAATTTAATGCCACTGAATTACATGATAATATTTGTCCGTGACATTTTGGTAAATGTTTTCATCATGGATTCCCAAAAAAATGTCATTTGTATGAAAAAACGTTAACTGATATAATTCCATATCCAATGGATTATTAAGTTAAGTTGATTTCTAATACATATATAACCTACTTTAAGAAACTGTTTTATGTTGAACACATATCGTACAAACATATTGTCTGATCTTCCAACTAAATGCCCATTAACATATATTTTTGATATTGTATCCAGACCCTCACAGACTAAAACTACCGACTTCATAGATAAAACTGCCATTGAAACTGAAATAGAAGAAATATAAAATACAAAAAACAAAATTTAACAACAAACAAATTCAGTGAATTAAGATTCCACACCAGTAGGTTCTTTTTGTAATTTGCACTAATGTCCAAAGAGCCATGACTCCCAGGAAAAGGATTTGCAATTGGTTAGTTGGTTGAATGTTGCTTAACGTCACATCAGCAATTTTCAGCTATTCATGATGAGAACTATTTTATTAATTTCTATGAAATGATCTATGAACAAATATGCATGTGAAGTGTGGGTGTGTTCTTTGGTCTGCCTTGTACCAGCGCAAACTCAGGGCGACTTTAAGATGCTAGCGCTTCCAGTCAGTCCGCCACAGACAAGCGTACTACTCCCCACGTCACATTACACTAACACCGGGTGAACTAGTAAAGGCCAACGACAAGGGAAATTCACTTTCCCACACGTGGTCTGAGCAGGACTTGAACTTACAGCGTTGAGAGACCCTGGATTTGTAGACTGACGTCTTATCCATTAGGCCACCGTGGAAAAAGAGCAAACCAACTCAGGTTAATTATGACATTTGTGTATCTTCTATCAATATTGATACTTTTTGTTTAAAATAGTGCTTTAGTTTTTGAGAAATAAGCGGAATTAGAAGTGTCTGGATGGAAGCAAGGATAGAAATTCGAATTTAATATCCCCTTATTTTTTTTAAAAGGCAGGGCAGAATCATCATTTTCTTTTCATATTAAAACAACTTATTTATAGGGTCTTGATGGCCCAGTGGTCTAAATTGTGCACTTAGGGATCACAGGGCCTTTCATTGCCTAGTTCTGAATCCCACTCAAGGACAGGTACTAGTGTGAGAACGCTTGTCAGTTTGTTATTCTTGAGTGTAAAGAAAAACTTCAAACGAGAATAAGGCACAAATGGATTTACTGTAAAGGGAAGTATTTTCGCGGGGTGAAAATTTCGCGATTTTTTAAATCTTGCATTTTGCTTGGGTTTAATTTTTGCGTTACCAACATATAAGTAAGTGTATATTTTATATATGTGATATATAAACCTGTATGGTAGACACTTTTCATATGGGTAAAATTTTCACAGTACGTGTAATTTCTTAGTGCTAAATAAGCGGAAATTTACCCACACAAAAATTTCCCCCTTTTCAGTATTTAAAACTTAACTAAGACTATAAAGATGAACAGGGTTGGCCCACAGAATGTATTTTTGTGGAACAAAATAATTATTTTGGGCCCCTTTTAAACTGGACAATGAATTTCTTCTTTAATAAGAATCTATTAACACACAATTTACTTTATTCACCATATACAATCTAACCTGTCTTGAATGTCACCTCTATATAAGGGCCAATTGCTTTTAAAAGCCAGTAAAGTTTTTATTCCATTTGCTCTTTATTTAGGTTATTTGAACTTGTATATAAGGGCCACCTGCACATCATGGCCAACTTTTACAGGTTCCCTTGGGTGGCCTTTATAGAAAGATTTGACTGTATAGATAATTACCTTGAAAATGTCTTGAATATGTCCAATCATCTCTGGATATCCACTTGTATTCAGCGTCATTCCTTCTGTAATAAGGATCTTTTATAATGTTGTTTGACATCATGGCAGTATACATAGAGCCTGGGACTGTCCCATTAACAGTGACATTTCCTACAAAATATATATGACATCATAGTTGTATACATTGACTGTCCCATTGACAGTGACATTTATATATATGTGACATCACTGATGCATCCTGTCGCAACATATTAACAGATTCTGAAAATTCATTCCCGAGGTCCACATATGTCAGCAAATGCATTACATGTCCCAGAATTCATATCTCACGATCAAACGGATATATTCCCATCAGATTAAATTACAAGACACACTACTTCTCCAAGGCGCACTATTTCTCCAACATACTGTTCCATAGTAAAGAAGCCTGATCATAGCATAAAACCATAGCAAGCTTTCACTGACATAAATGCCGTACAAAAATATATCTTAATCGTTAAGACAGGTAATTCGGCCCAACTGACCTGTTATGTAGTCATGACACCTGTAAATAATTCATTATATCAGAGCTGCCAACTGACCTGCAGATTTGTAGGTCCGACCCTCAATTGGACATGAATTCACGCTGACCAGCCAAAGCCAAAAAGGGGACTGACCCTCATATGACCATAGAGTTTGAGAATTTGCATTGTTCATTCATTACCACTCAAATCCACCTGTAATCATAGTTAATATTCGAGTGATTTACGTGGGTGGGATAAGGGTGTAGTGGTATATTGATTTTGTGAGGCGAGCAGGTGTAAAATCACGACAAGTGTAATGATCCATTTATCTAATGCAATGCACCATTATTATTCTTATTATTTTGTCTAATGTTTTTAATTCTTTTTGGAGGGACCCCCCCCCCCCTTCGGTGGATTTCAGTTGGACCCGTAATTACACAAAAATATAGGGTTGGCAGCTCTGTTATATTGCCCTTTTCTACATAATTGTACATTATATAATTAAGTCACCTCCGTTAGTCACGATCCAGTTACCATTGAGATTCAGTGAAATCAGAAAACCTGTACCAGTGACGAGGCATAAGTAAACAAAAGTCAAACCGAAACTAGACATAAACTTCGTTGACGCCATTTTTCTTTAATGGACGTAGTTCCTTACTTCGGAATGGCGCACTTTTGGGTAAATCGTAACGATATGGACTTTAGAAACCTTGGTATGAAACTTAAAGCTAATGTTATCAGTGACATTTAATAAGATGTAAGATGTATGAAACATTTTAAACACGCTATATAACACATTCCATATATCAATAAAACGTATTTTAAATACATAACAACATATATATATTCAGTCGCATTTGAACACTTCAGTGTGTCGTCGATAACTCAAATCAGAGTGCGCAATAATTAACAAACGTGTAATTCAAATGCGCATTTATGCATTTTTAAGCTCATAATAACTTTTCAAAACTCGTTATATAACGCATTTCATAACTCTTAGACGACAAAGATACGACTAGATTCACGGTCGGATCACACCGTGGACACAGGTCTGTAGGACTGTCAAATATCTACGGATCAAGGTCATTGGATTAAGGTAGGATCGAGTAGTGGTGTTTAACGTCAAGTCAAGATTCTTTCACTTATCTCCAGACTGTCTGTTAATTGATGGTAGAGGAAACCGGGAAGCTTGAAGAGAACCACCGACCTTCAGTACCTGAAGCGAACTGACAAACACGAGGACTCTGGCTGTGCCGAGTGGCCCAGTGCTTCGGCCTTGCTAAACATCAACTATTATAGACAGTCTAGCGACACGGTGGCGAATTGTGATCTAAAAGAGTCAACTGTATCATAATGTGACAGTGGAGCATGAAAGTGTCCCTTATTGAAAAGTTTAGCAAGCCGTGGAAATTCGCCCGGCGTGAATAACACATTCCAAACTTGACTCGTGAATTCGTTATAACGCATTTCAAAACTCATACTAACGAACTCATTAATAACGTATATTTGAAATCGTTATTACAAGTTTTGCAATGCGTTAGTACTAGTTCAAGCAATTCGTTTCCCAGGTGGAGGTTCGTTAGTTTAAACTCATAATTTGTTCGTTTCAAAGTTTTTACTTTGCTTGGGGATTGTGATTTGGACATGGATTGGTCATGATATGCTCCTTTTTTAACTGGAATGCGTTAAATTACGCACAAGTTTAGAAATAGGTTATTAGGCATTGCTGGCATTATGCAATTAGGTTAATTTAATGTTTATGTTAATGTTACCGAATTATTTATTTTACTGATAATAGATTAATACAATCATAGTAAACCTGTCTATAAAGGCCACCCAAGGGAACCAGTAAACGTGGCCTTTACGGACAGATGACCTTTATAAACAGGTTCAAATAATATGAATAAAGAACAATTGGTATATAATTCTACTGGCCTTTATAAGCAGTTGGCTCTTTTAAGGAGGTGGCTTTTAAAGCAGGTTGGACTGTGGTAGTTTTGAAAAAAAAGTTTTAAAAATATGGACCCAAAACTATATTATAGTTCAACACAATTTTTCTCAATATGTGAAGTCGAGTTGTTTCGACATGTGTTTAGTAAATATTTTTCGTATTCTATAAGTTTTGATGCTATTTTAACGGAATATCCGACTGTACGTATTAATTTGCATTTCGTTGGCCGTCATCACAGTATTGTTGATAAGTTTGATGATTTCCCTGGATATATAATAGTTCAGTGTTCCTTCACTCAATTTTGATGACTCGCACGTAGCTGGTGTAGCTACTGCTAAACAGGAGGTGCTTACCGTTCCTGAGCACCCGACCTCACTTTCCTGGTGGAAGTTCACATGATTAACCTAATTATATTTGTTAGTTTCAAAGTTTTTACTTTACTTCTGGGTTGTGATTCTGACATGGTTTAGTATGTTTTTTTATTTGATTAGCATATATTGTTATTTGTTACAAAGTTCGTGTTATTTTTTCTCATTTGATATTGTTGTGGCTTATGCTATCATAATACTAGAAGGATCTGTAAGTCATCATGGTCTACAGAGCTGTACCCTCAACATAACTTTACAGGGGCGGATCCAGGATTTTTTTTTTTGAAAGGGGTTTTCATTCAAACTTTATTTCCTCTATAAGAGATTTTTTAACAAATAATTATTAATTATATGTTACAAATAAATAGAAAAAAATGTTAAACGTGTATAAACTTAATTAAACACATGCAATATAAAGTAGGTAATACATATATATATAGATGTATACAGATAGTTAGGACAGTCTAGTTTAGGGCTAAGCTTGTTTGGACCCTCTGAATGTTATCATGCTGAGACAACTTGTAACTGTCTGTAGTATTCTGCAGATACAGCTTGCATATAAATAAAGCTGTGAAACATAAGACACTTGTGGTCTATTTCGGTGGTTATCCATTGTGTTGCCTAAGAGAGTTTGGTACAGTTTTTCATCGCTGATGTTATTGATTTCTGCGTTAAGAGAGACACCAAACCATCTGTAATATCGTTCCAAAAACTGTTACGCAGATCACTTAAAAGAACACAACAGCATGCTATATGGACGTATAAGTCTGTGTAAATGTTGCCACACAAAGAACAAGTATTATTAACTAAGCAAGTAGGTAGTGCCCATAATTTGGCAATAAATCGGACAAGTTTAACTGGCTACTTGTAGATGGTAATGACCATATAGAAGCATACGCAATTTTGTGATGCAATTCGGCGAAACGTATAAAGTCCGGACTCTGTGATAATCTGTCTCTCCATTTAGTAGCTTCATGTTCAGCTATTGTTTTATTGACTGTTGCCTTCCATGCCCTCTTGTCGGGGAAGTGCTGCGTGATCATATATCCATGGAGGTACTGGTCCAGCTGATATTTGAAGAGAATTTCTATGATATCAGGAATGAATCCAAATTGAGTTGGTCGTGGTTCGGTGCAATATGTGTACAATCGATATATAAATTTTTTAGTCAGTGTTTCTCCATTTAAATCACAGAGCTTTTGTAAGAAGAATAGCTTCCTTTTTTCTATTTCAGTTTGAATACGGAATAGTCCAAGCATACTTTCAGATATATCTGACCGGGTTCTTTGTGAGAAGTTTTGAATGTGTTTAGCAACAAAGTGCTGGAACGTATTTAAAATGTTATAGTCACTTTCTTTAATATCAGACCATACTTCACATCCATAACAAACAGTCGGTAACACAATTTTCCGGTATAAATCAGTTAAAACTATAGGATTCAAGTCACTATTGTCCATTCCAGCTATAGCAAAGTACGACTTCCGTCCTCTATTACACCTTTCTCTGGTACGTTGGTTGGGTCGATTAAAAGCATTGAGTTCGATACCAAGATGAGTACATTGTGTAGCTATAGGAAGTGGATCATTCCCAAGCTTCCACTGAAACTTTATTTTGTCATATGAACATTTAGAGGATCCAAACACAAGGATATTGGATTTACTAACATTATAAATATAACGCCATTTTGTAGCATAACTATGTGCTATATCCAACATGGTTTGCAGACCATAGGTGAAATACTTATACATGCTATATCGTCAGCAAAAGATGGGCTGCTGCTATTTAAATTACCAACACAGGCCCCGCAGGATTGTTTTCTAGCAACCTCAGTAAATCATCTATGAATACCAGATATAGAAATGTGAATAGTACACCACCTTGTTTGACACCTTGATATGTTGGAAACCATTTAGACTTGACATTATTTATGATAACCGCACTTTCTGTATTTATGTGGAGATCATCAATCAATCTCCACAGTTTACCCTTAATTCCCACTTTATTTAGTTTTATCATAAGTCCCTTTCTCCACACCGTATCAAAAGCCTTTTTGGTGTCTAGAAAGGCTACATAGACTTTACTACCTAATTCAACATTGTGGTAATGGTTTCATGGAGATTGAAAGAGGTGGTTATACAGCTCAATCCCCGTTGAAATCCTTGCTGCTGAGGGCTAAGCGTTGTACCTGTTACGGTGATATTATTGTCAATCCTAGTCACTAGCAGTTTCAAAGACCTTTTTCTATCGTTGGTAGTAGCGATACGGGTCTGTAGCTGTCGGGTGAGGTTTTATCTTTATTACCTCCTTTAAAAATTGGAACTATTATTCCTTTTTTCCACGAATTTGGCACTTTTCCATATCTGATAATATTGTTAAACAGATTTGTCAAGGCTACTACAAGCATATGCCCGCCATACTTTAGATGTTCCACTTGAACCATGTCATGGCCTGGTGCTTTCTTTAGCTTGAGGCTATTAATAATTTTACCCACTTCAATCTCTTTTATGTCTCCACCTGGAAGACCTTCGGTCACATCTAACAGAATCCTGTAAATATTCATATTCTCTATTGATGTCATCGGTAAAGTCTTGACAGAACTCGGCGTTATGCAATGGTGTATAAACATCTTGGTAATATCCAGCAAAAGCAGCCGCCACACATCTGGATCATTATATACCTGATCCTTGTATTTAATTTCCGGGTATACTTTGCTTTGACGTGGTTTAAGTCTTTGAATTAGTTTCCAAAACAGGCGGATATCACAGCCTGCAGCATCGTTAATGTCATTATACATATTACTGTAGTAGTCTTCAGCCGCTGTATTTAAGGTTTTTCTAAAGTATCGTTTTGCTCGTTTGTATGCTGCATATGATTGGAAATTCATACCACGCGGCTTCCCTTCTAAGATCCATAATCTACGTTTGAGTCTCTCTTCTTTATGAGCCTCCTTAACCTCACGTGTCCAGTATGGTTTTGTGTGTCGATTGAACCTTGATTTAGGGATTACGTTCTCTGCGGCGTCAAGCAATGTTTGTACTAGAACATCGTTGTACCTGTCTATATCAGCGTTTTTACAGTTCAGCACAAGGTTATGTAATTTTGAATGAACATATTGTTCATATTTAAATTTGGTTTGATCTGTCATTTTGTGCCAGGCAGGGAAAGCAGTAGAAAAGTCCATAAGCTTGTGATAGGTAAATGTTGTATTCATACAAGCTACAATAGGAAGATGATCAGATGTTAAGCTTAGCTCCCCTTCAGCAAGGATTTGACAACTGTTGAATTGACCTGCAACCACCTCATCACACAAGATATAATCTAACATAGTACGAGTTGTGATGTAAGTATATACCTCACATGTACCATTTACGCCATCATTTAAAGTAACTAGACGATTACGGTTAATAAAACTACTAAATTCATTTGATTTGTATCTATTAGCCCTATGTATATCACAATGCCTACACGTAGCATTGAAATCACAACCAACTATGACATTCCCAAACTGCCTATAATATGAGTATACATCATTTAGCAAGGTAAGCTGTTGTCTATAGTCTTCTATAGAACCATCAGAGGGCATGTAAATCGAAAAAATAAAAAATAAAGCACCTGTAGAACTCTTAAATTGTATACCCACAATACGATCTGAAGGGATTGTGTTTAATTCCTTTATACTATATTCTAACTGTTTTTTATACATAATTGATACACCACCTTTACCACATCTACTTACACTACTTATACTGTCATCAATTTTAGTCACAGCTTTATAATTAGTATCAATAGTGTCTAAGAACATTTTAGATTGCTCTCTAAGTTTGTGTTCAGAGACTAACATAACGTCACAGTTACTCTTATGTAACAAGTCACTTAAACATAGCGAGGAAGACAGCTCCTCTGATATTCCAGCAAACAATGGTAAAATCAAGCATTAATATAAGCATAAGATACAAGGTATTGATTTTATAAAGTTTGTCCATGTTATATTTAGTTTGTAATCTGTTCGTACCACTGTCTCTGTGACAGCCACGGTCTACATACGACGCCATCAGGCCAGAAATCACCCGATTCGATGATTTGAGCGTGATCTTGATTGACATTTAATTTTGCCGAAGCACGCCCCCGCTTACCCTCAAATACTACTAATTGTGTGACTTGAATATTTTCGCGCTTAAGATAATTTAGAATCCCCGTACGTGTGGTTTCGGCACTTAAATTACCCAAGTAGAAGCGCGCTGAGCGTTTGCGATATTTGTACGCTACGAAAATATCAGGTTCATTAGTGGCCTCGGCGTTGTTTGTATTCCGCTTTATATTTACTTTTAAGGTGTTATCATTTCCTATTTGAACATTTCGCCGTGATTTGTCGGAGTTCTTAACGACCAGTGTATCTGGCGATAATGACAACGTTTTATTAGAATTGTCTTGATAAGTCTTGTTAGAATTAGTTCTGCGGTATTCAGTCGTTTGCTCATAATCACAAGTATTACCGGTGACTTCTTTATTGTCATTTTGGTGCCTTATATCATTGAGCCGTATATCGAGATCCGCAAAGTCAATATAGTTTACGCTGTGTCCTTTTTTCCTATTAACGCTGCGATTATAGGATGCGATGGGACTAGATGCCTCATTGTTAACACAGTCAATGACAAGATTACCGCGGTCGCGAAATGTAATTTCCGCAGGTGAAGTACTGTAAGTATATCACTTCGGTTTGGAGAGGCGCTTGGTGTGGATGCTGTACCATCACTAGAATTCATCAATCCACTTTGGTAGTGTACGTCATCTAAACTTGATTTACATCCGGGGCTTCCTACCTCTAAGCTAACCCGATTATTACAATCGATACTTTCGGTGTGCGTTTCAACAGTTGGTTGATTGCATGTAACGGTATCTATCTGGTTAGACACATTGAATGACCGCTCACACTCAGTATAAACTGGTTTTAACGTTCTGGAATGTGAACCCTCAGTGTTTTGGTGTTTATCGATGGGGTTATCTGGGGGTGGCGTACTTAGCCAGTCTTTTTTAATCTCAATTTTTAACTCATCCACCATTTTTTGCAGCGAACGTAATTTTCCATTGACTTTGTTCCTAAATTTAGAATTTTCTGAATCTACAGAGTTTTTATCAGAAAGTTCTGTCTTGGTTGTTTTAATAAAAGATTCGATCTTAACAACCTGGGGGGTTACTTGGGAGACAAAGCGGTCGAACTCCAACTTCAACTTATCATATTTTACTTCCGTAGAGTTTATTCTATCTAGAAGCCTCTTTTCATTCTTACGTAAGGAGTCTTGCTGCTCGGTGAGACTATTCACACGTTCTGATAGGTTATGTACCATAATATGAATGTCAACTGACACTTTATTGTTGTTTGATGTTTGTTCCCCAACTTGGGTTGTGTCCAGGGACTCACCCCCAAGTTTACCTTTGCTAAATATATCATCTATCTCGGACGGGGGTTGAGAATTATTAGTATATCAATGCTAAGTGCGAGCGCCAAAGGCGAAAGCTTCCAGAGGACGTTGGGTCTACTAAACGCGTATACAGAAATGGGTTGTTACATTAACATATGGGGGTCACATCAGTCAATAGCTCTCTCTCTCTCTCTCTCTCTCTCTCAAATTGTTCAAAGGGGGGTTGCAACCCCTGCACCCCTCCTTAAATCCACCACTGCTTTACTTGCAAGAGTTAAGGGAATGATAGCCGTCTGTCGTAAATTGCAAAACACAATGCCATTATAAGATTAATTAGTTTATTCAATGATTCAGCATAATATTAAATATTATCAAAATACATTAATATAATTACACAATGTGTTTCAGATTGATATATTTACATCTAATCACAACAATCAACATAATCTCATCAAGATGGGCAACGTCTTTTTGCACCTATTACAAAGTTTTAGAGGTATCAATTCCTCCACTGATTTAAATTTCAGGGGTCAGTTGTTCGAAGCCTGATTACTTTAATCAATCGATTAGTTAAAATTTGAATTTCGCATAATTCAATATATATTGAAAATTTAATGTTGAAATGTCGAAAATTAAAAAAACATCCATCAAACTAAAGCACGTTGTAATAAAACTATCGAACTTGGTAATAGTACTAGTACTTTAAATTTCTTCAAATCACTGATTCTGTAAACAGGATTTTGATTGGATCCCGACCGACGTTTTACGGTCGAGTTATGACGTCGCGTGCTGTCTAGGCTACTATTACGTCATGTATTCCTACATGCCGGTACACGTGTTTTTTGTTCACAAAATGTAATGACATAATTCATCCTTGTAAATAAAGATTTTGTTATATTCAAACATCGATATTTATTTGGCATTTGTATTTTGAAGAATAAAATCATTATACCTATGGATATCAGCACTTTAGTGATAGAACTATATTTGTGTTGTGGCGTAACGATACAGGGCTACATTGATGCATCTGTTACTGTAGCATCGGGAATCTTAATTTATTCAATTAATTTGAGCATTATTTTTGATTTGCATTAGAATGGAGATAACTATGTTACATTTGAAGTGTTCCGACCGTAATACGTGGATTTTACTGTCGCAAATACCGTTTACCTGGCTCCGCAAGCGTCGCCAGGTAGAACTCATTTTGCGACATTAAAATCCACGTTTTACGGTCGGACCTCTTCAAATGTAACATAGTTATCTCCTAATTAAACTTACCAAGTATCGAACAACTGGGTCCTGGTGTTTTAATTCCATCAGAACCTGGAGGTGTTTTGCGCCAGTCTTCGTGTACAGGTTATTCGTGTTATAAATGTCAAATTAGGTAGATGTTTCTAACGTAAAGCCGCAGAAAATATTATTAATGATGTGCGAAAGACCGACCAAGATTATATGTTTTGAGATATTTAAGATGGACGAAGACAAACTTTAACAAAAAATTGATTTGAAGTGTTCGTCGACAGTCCGTGTACAGAAAGAGAAGGAAAATGTTCCAAGCTCAGCCGAATTCACGATCAGATTATCAGGAAATCTTAAAAGAGATAAAAGTTGTTACTAACAAAGATAAGCAACTGGTGTCAAAATAATGTTCATATCTCTAGCACACTCTCAATAAAGTGAGGAAGTTGGGTACCATATTGGCATAGAAAGAAGTAAGAGATTATTAAAAAGTTGGTGGCGGAAATGATATAGTGGCGCAAATAAGTTGTGGCACAAAAGGCCGGACTATAAAATGGCGCAAACGGATCTCATCCATGGAGATGAGGCAGAGTACTAATTTGACGTCACAAAATTATATAACACTTTTCGAAGTGTCAACTGATGTGGGCGGAGCTTCACGTCTGTCAAAGCCAATGCTGTTCCAGCAAAATAGTTTATCTAACTGTCAGCGTAGTACTAGTACAGGTAAGCAAGTCCTGTTGATGGCGTTCTGGTATGACACGTTCACTTTTTCACTTTAAAGATTGTAAATGTAAGAAATGGAATTCTTCTTCATTTTACCATGAGGTAATTGAGATTAAATTTGCGCCATTCCCACGCTTTCAAGTAGAAAAGTTTGTTGGTCATGGTTTTATTATTATTATTATAATTATAATTATAATTTTTTTATCTTCCAAATTGAGCTTATAAAAACATTGATTGGCTATTAAAACGAAACTAAATAAATTCAAATAAACATAAAATCAAGTAAAAAATAAAAAATAATAATCTGAAAACAAATGCAAAATGATGTATATAAATGATATCGTTTTTATGAGTGTTGTTATAACACTACTGTATTGTGTTTGCAACGGCAACGGATGTTTGGTACCGTTTCCACTTTCAACAGTCACAAAATTAATGTGCAATTTTCCTTTTCGATTGAAAGTTGTAAACTGTTTAGCGAAGCAACTGTCTCAATTTACTCCGAAGTCAAGTATTCATCAGAATATGTTGTCTTTACAAACCAACCAGTAAAACCCTCATTCAAAGACACTCATCCCAAATCTGAAGCGATGGCAAGTTGAAAGCGGAAACGGTACCAAACATCTGTTGTCGTTGCGGATACAATACCTTGCATAATAGTGATTTTTTAATCTGCTTGGAAGCCAAGCGGTTTTTAGTTACCATATCTCTCGATATCGAATGCAACTAAATTAGAGTTAATCGGTAATGAATTGCGTCTTGGTATTTGTCAATACCACTAGGAGTCGCTCCTCCGCCATGCCTATGAAATATTTTCTGAAACGGGAGAACAATGTTAATATTATAAAATTCAATCAGATTACCTATTAATATATTGCCGATTTCTATGACTTGAAATGATTTTAAGAATAAAACAATAATGAAAATTATGAGAAGGACAGTTACATCATATAGTGCCCGAAACAAGTAGCGTGACCATTCAAACTGACATCGGGAATACGGCGACTAACGAATCTTTACAGTTAATAAAATATTTTTAAAAAATAAAATATTATTTTGTCCTTTTTACAATTTGCACCAGAAGCTTGTTTCATAGGTTTCTGTTTGAACCGATTTTCCAGCGCAGAACATGCACGCCGCGCCCCCTAAACACATGGCTAATTTGCATATATCTTCATATAACTACGATACCGATGATCGAGTTGTCTGTTTAGTCAAGTATTTTTAAAATGATGAACGACATTCTGTCCTTTTTATAATCAGTTAAATGTCAAAGATTTTATTCTTTATTCAGATTTCCACAACATAATTTCATCCCGATTTCAATCACACTGCGATAGTCTCCAGTCCCGAAGGATAGATAATTTAATATTCAAAAATTCATTTAAATGTACTAAGTACTAAAAATTAGTTGTTTTAGTGATTGAATCAACACAATAAATGGACAAGAAAGAACAAAAATCAAATTACAAACAAAAGAACTGAAAAAACGATGCATGAAAACTGTCCTATATAATTTAAGTTACCTTGTAAACATGATGATAACTTGCACAGAAGTCCGAAAGTGCGTAATTCTTGTTGATTTTATTCATAAAACACTGGCGGTCATTGATAATTTATCCATTAATTAGAAGCTGATAATAAAAAATCCTTAGACACTTCAAGTTTTTCAGTAGTTTGTAACATTTATCATGATTCACTGTCAAAACTATTAATTAATAGAGCGGTGGCTGGTTGTATTGATTTTTTATCACCTTTCAGTGGGGCCAACAGCGGGAGTAAATTACCTGGACATGTAAAATCAATAAAAACAATATTATCAGACCCAGGGGCGGATCCAGAGTCTTGGTGAATGGGGGGGGGGGCACAAGTATTCGCGAAAGGTGGGACATGCTCCCCCAGAAAAAAAATCGCTTTTTTCAGTACAAATGATGCAATTTCCTGCATCTTGAACTATTTATCTCGCATTTAAAGTGGATTTAAACCAGTCAAAGAACTTATCAGTCTAGGTTTTTTAAAAAAAATTGTAATATTGACACAGGTGGCTATGAGTGTCGGTGAGTCATAATATCTTTATCGATATATATATGTCTATCAACTGTACTGTCGAAATTTGTCGCCGTCGGTAACTTGTATTGTCGGTCTTTTTATCTGTCGAGGTGTAGTTGTGCACCGCAGATCCAGACTGACTTTTTTGCGTTATATTAAAGGAGTTCGTTCGACCTTTGGAAGTTGTAGATCGATACGTCGGTCCATCGGAGGGATACCAGTGTTTTGATTTAATTTGGTCGATAAATGGATGAACGTGGTCTGGGTGATCCAGTTGGGTTGATAAATCAAGCTCACCAGTGGAAAGTCTTTCTGTTTGAATCCCGGTCCTAAGTTTGATTGATCATTGATTAATGGGGTTTAACTACTAAGTCAATAATATTTCACTTATATCGAGACGTCACCAGCTATAGATGCAGATGCAGAAATATTTACCTATGCTTTGCGGTGATGGCATTATGCAGTGAGGGTTCTTTATCGTGCCACGCCTACCGTGACAAGGAGGCTCGGTTTATCTACTGATACCACCTGGTTTCTTTCACGCCTCAGCGATCAGGTAAATAACATTGTCACCCAAGACTGGTCAATATTACCTGGATTCTTTCATGCTTCAATGAACTGGTAAATTACATCATCACCTGATTGCAATTTCCTACCTGTGTACAGGGATTAATTAATCAGTACCACTTATTAACTGGTCATTACGTTGGTTGATTGACAATTAGCTGTGAGAGAGAGAGAGGGGAAAAGTCGGGGCAACTGGGGGGGGGGGGCACAGAGAGGGGAAAAAGTCGGGGCAACTGGGGGGGGGGGGCACAGAGAGGGGAAAAAGTCGGGGCAACTGGGGGGGGGGAACCCCCCCCCCCCGCTGGATCCGCCACTGAGACCACTTAATAATACTTAAATTAAAAGTAAATTCATTGTTGCAGAGGATTATGTAAGAAATTTGAGTTGTCCAAAGATTAAGAAATATTTCAACCTTTTGTACACCATCTTCTCAACTGTCTGTAGTTGGGAGATGTAAATTATTAGCCTAAGGACAACAGGTTGTGCAAGAATGGTTTCAATTCAGCTCTATGAAGCTCACTTGGTCAAACTATATAATATATATATATATATAATATATATATATATATATATATATATATATATATATATATATATATTCAATAATTTTAATTACATTTAAATTATCACTAAAATATAAAAAACAAAGATTTTATTTCATTTTGATTCAAATTAATTGTGAATTAAATCATTAACTTAAACAATGGACAAGAAAACAACTTAATGTTGAATACAAATCAAATGAAGTAACTGGTCATATGGTGAAGGGTTTAAATATATGTTTTTAGCTCACCTGGTCATAGGCGTGCATGCGACAGTAAACTTTCATCTTTTCTGAAGCTACTTGGCCAACTCAAACCAAATTTACCATGGAAGGTCCTTGACAGAGTCTAACTATAACTTGTTCAAATCATGGCGATCGAATATCCAAGATGGCCATTGTTACTAAAAATAGACAAAACCGAAAAAAACTTCTTCTCTTGAACCACTCATTGGAGGCAAAAACTGATGTGATATTTGAATTCATCATAGTCTTAACCTGTAAGTTTGTTCATTTCATGAAATTTTGTTTAAAAATAGGTTACGCGTTTTTGAGTTTAATTTTGCAAAAATCGTAAAATATTTTTAAATTGTTATAACTTGACTATATGACCAGATAATGACATGGGGTTTTCAGTTTTGACATATTCTTGTAATTACCTTCAAAATGGTGTCAAGGTCAATTATGAAGATCATGACCTAATTGTTTTACCTTTCTAATATTATTTATCTCGAAAACTATAAACTTTTTATATGTATATTAGAATGTTGTTGATTTTGATGTAACGGTCATTTTGATATATAGGTCATTGGTTTAAAGGTCTAGGTCACAGATGCAAAGGAAACTAAAATGGTTTATTATCTTGAAAACTAGAATGTTGTACGATGATTTTGATGTATAGAAAAAGGTCATGGGTCCAAAGGTCAAGGTCACAGTAGCAAATCAATACCAAAATGGTTTATTATCTTGAAAACTATAAACTTTTTGTATAGGCATGTATATTGGAATATTGTTGGTATTGACCGTATCAGGCCCATGGGCCTCTTGTTTACATGAAACCAAGGTCATAGGTCAGGTAATGACTTGATTTATGAAATAAACTTGACATTGTTATATCTTGGCTGTATGTAAATTTTTGTTATTTGGTTTTCAAGTATTGATGTTTTCATGAAGTGACCTTCAAAATGGGGTCAAAGTAAAGTCTTGATCTAGTTTTTGCCCTTTGTACTTTTTAGCTATATTTTGGATATATTTCAGTGCAGACTTCAATTTTTAATATTTTGAACATGGTCTTGGAACACAATATCTTTACACATTGCATAACTTGATTCAAAATTCACAATCAAGCCAAGCAGATTTTCAGTACTTTCAGTACTTTGATTTTTTTTTTTTTTTTCATTTTTACAATTTTTGATATTACACCCGCTAATTTTCATAATAACGAGAATCCGCCCAGGTGTCATTCACAGAAGATTATTATTGATATCCACCAATGTTATTGTAATTGCAAAGAATAAATACAAAAACCTTCATAAATCGGATGATATTTTCTCTTAGTCCTTAAACAAACGAATACAATTTTTGATATTACACCCGCTAATTTTCATAATAACAAGACCCGTTCTGATATTATTCACAGAAGATTAATATTGATATCCACCAATGTTATTGTTATTGCAAAGAATTAAAACAAAAATCTCTTTTTTCTTAGTCTTTATACGGCGAATGCACATGTCTTCCGCGCTGGTTTTCCCGTTTTTCTATCGAATATTTGAATACAGTCAAATATACATTTAGACCTTTTGAATTCTGCCTCTCACATAAAAGTGAAAGTTTTCCCGAGGTGCCAATCGAAAGTCCTGTCGGTTTGACCATAAACGGGCTAGTACTTGCTAATGCAAAACAAGATAAGAAACGTCCAATCTGGTTCAGAAGTAGTATTTCGGAATTAACATTGTCACTAATTAGTATGTAACCATTGGGATCGGTTGCAAGGTCTTCAAATTTAATATTTCTGTTTTTCTCTCGTTCAGGTACGTATGTTGATCGTTTACGGCCATTTCTTTTTATCAAGACCAATCTCCTATCGCCATCTAGTACTACCATGTCCCCGTTAATGTTATTGCGGACAAGTTTGGGGTCTTGGAACATCGTTGTACGGCCGTCCAATTCATATTGTATCACGTCGAGGAAATGACCTTGAGGAGTGAAACGAAGCAGTTTACCTTTACTATGAAACACACTGGGATGACTAAGGCAAACCGTTATACAATCGTTGTCTGATACAGTGATTCCCCTTGTTTTATATCCAGGTGGCGCTTTATAAACCAGCTCCAATTCCCCAGCTCTGTTGAGTTTTTTAACTTTTCCCGGTTGACAAGTTAGCGATACCAAAAGTTGGGAAGATTTCGTCATAGCAAGGTCGTAAACGTTTTGTTTACATTTGACAATACCGACATCAACAACAATTTGCTCCCTACTAATAGAATACCTTGATATTTCATCATGGCCTCTTTCACAAACCCAACCATTTTTACTGCTTTCCGCTAAAACCACATTCCTTAAGTGATTCCTTTTCATGAACTTTCTGGCTTCCATAGGAACGTGTTGAATTATACTCATTTTCAATACCCAGGAGGCATGATCGCTACTATCGGATCCAATGTCTAAATCATGATCGGAATCGTGCCGGTCAAGATTGCTGAAGATGACCTTCAAATCCTGAACATACATCTCTATCTCTTGTGTAAAACCAAAGTCGGTAGAAGAATCACACGCCCTTTGTGTTTTCCATAGATGTAATTGTTTATTTATTTTTCGAGTATATCTGATCACATTCTGATTCTGTTCTTTGTTTGTTTTTTCACACATGTCAAAAAATTCCTTTAAATCTGACAATATAATGTCCACCCTGTGTTCTTCCGTTTTGACATTCCCTTTAATATTTTGATAGACCGTGATCATCTTCATTATCTTATCGGCTATTTTGGAAAGTTCGTCTTTTTTATTTGCAACGGCATCACCAAGTAGGTTGAATTGATGACCATTGTGGTTTAAGACGCAATTCATACAAAACAATATCTCACATTCCTTACAGAAATATGTGATCTTTTCTTCTGAGCATTCCTCACATTTGTCATCGATACTCGTGCGTATTTCTTCATCTGCCATTATTGAACACACTGAAAAATCCTGAAAAAATAAAACTACAATAACTGAAATTGGATGTAATTTCACCCCACCCCCCCCCCCCCCCCGAAACTAAACCCCAATCGGGAAATCCCAGTAATATGCATGATCAAAATACAACATAGCTATTGGAACAACTACTTTACCCAAAAGTTGTTCCATTTATAATAAGCAAGACTTTATTACTTCAGCAAGTCCAATTCACTCCTTTGACAATATTTTCTTGACTAGGGTGTTAACAACTTACTTTATACACATTTTCCCACCACTAAGGTAAGTGGGAGGTCGTCGGTTCAAACCCCACCGGGTCAGACCCAGGACTTGAAAGTGGGTAGTGACTGTTCTTTTGCCAAGCACTCGGCATTACGAAATGAAAGTCACGGTTCTTTCGGGTGGAAACGTAAAATAAACGAGGCCCCGTGTCTGGTGTCACGATAAAGAACACTGCTATAAACTGCCAACAGCGCAACGCAAGGCAATATTTCTGCATGTTCGTCTATAGCTGGCAACGTCAAGATATCAGTGAAATATTCAGATAGGTAAAGATAGCTACTAGTAACTGGCTACTAGTAGCTGGCTACTTGTAGAAGAAAAGTTAGCTACTAGTAGCCAGTTACTTGTGGAAGAAAAGTTAGCTACTAGTAGCCAGTTACTTGTTAGAAAAGCAGTTGATTACTTTGAAAAAATATTATCTATTTACTACACATAACTACCTACTAACGAATTAGATTTTATGGATTAAAACCTCCGCAAAACTACGAACAATTTCTTGTACCACGAATGTAGTCCCGATATTTTTTAATGTAAATAACATTCCAGACGAGTAGCTGGGTATTTATATTTAAGATATTCAAAATTCAAGCATATCATGATGAAGTATATTCAGTTCTGCATCCATTGATACCAAATATTCAAACATTCAAGCTTCAATACGCTCAAATACGCTTCCACAAAGGAGGGGGGAGGTGTACGGGTAGGTTCTAATGCAATTTACATGGTTTTTCACATTCAGGACGAGTAGCTGGGTATTTATATTTAAGATATTCAAAATTCAAGCATATCATGATGAAGTATATTCAATTCTGCATCCATTGATACCAAATATTCAAACATTCAAGCTTCAATACGCACAGATACGCTTCCACAAACGGGACGAGGGGATGCAAAAACGGGTAGGTTCAAGTGTAATTTCCATGATTTTTCACATTCAGGACGAGTAGCTGGGTATTTATATTTAAGATATTCAAAATTCAAGCATATCATGATGAAGTATATTCAATTCTGCATCCATTGATACCAAATATTCAAACATTCAAGCTTCAATACGCTCAAATAAGCTTCCACAAAGGAGGGGGAGGTGTACGGGTAGGTTCTAATGCAATTTACATGGTTTTTCACATTCAGGACGAGTAGCTGGGTATTTATTTTTAAGATATTTAAAATTCAAGCATATCATGATGAAGTATATTCAGTTCTGCATCCATTGATACCAAATATTCAAACATTCAAGCTTCAATACGCTCAAATACGCTTCCACAAAGGAGGGGGAGGTGTACGGGTAGGTTCTAATGCAATTTACATGGTTTTTCACATTCAGGACGAGTAGCTGGGTATTTATATTTAAGATATTCAAAATTCAAGCATATCATGATGAAGTATATTCAGTTATGCATCCATTGATACCAAATATTCAAACATTTAAGCTTCAATACGCTCAAATACGCTTCCACAAAGGAGGGGGGAGGTGTACGGGTAGGATCTAATGCAATTTACATGGTTTTTCACATTCCAGACGAGTAGCTGGGTATTTATATTAAGATATTCAAAATTCAAGCATATCATGATGAAGTATATTCAGTTCTGCATCCATTGATACCAAATATTCAAACATTCAAGCTTCAATACGCTCAAATACGCTTCCACAAAGGAGGGGGGAGGTGTACGGGTAGGTTCTAATGCAATTTACATGGTTTTTCACATTCAGGACGAGTAGCTGGGTATTTATATTTAAGATATTCAAAATTCAAGCATATCATGATGAAGTATATTCAATTCTGCATCCATTGATACCAAATATTCAAACATTCAAGCTTCAATACGCACAGATACGCTTCCACAAACGGGACGAGGGGATGCAAAAACGGGTAGGTTCAAGTGTAATTTCCATGATTTTTCACATTCAGGACGAGTAGCTGGGTTATATTTAAGATATTCAAAATTCAAGCATATCATGATGAAGTATATTCAATTCTGCATCCATTGATACCAAATATTCAAACATTCAAGCTTCAATACGCTCAAATAAGCTTCCACAAAGGAGGGGGGAGGTGTACGGGTAGGTTCTAATGCAATTTACATGGTTTTTCACATTCAGGACGAGTAGCTGGGTATTTATATTTAAGATATTCAAAATTCAAGCATATCATGATGAAGTATATTCAATTCTGCATCCATTGATACCAAATATTCAAGCATTCAAGCTTCAATACGCACAGATACGCTTCCACAAACGGGACGAGGGGATGCAAAAACGGTAGGTTCAAGTGTAATTTCCATGATTTTTCACATTCAGGACGAGTAGCTGGGTATTTATATTTAAGATATTCAAAATTCAAGCATATCATGATGAAGTATATTCAATTCTGCATCCATTGATACCAAATATTCAAACATTCAAGCTTCAATACGCTCAAATAAGCTTCCACAAAGGAGGGGGGAGGTGTACGGGTAGGTTCTAATGCAATTTACATGGTTTTTCACATTCAGGACGAGTAGCTGGGTATTTATTTTTAAGATATTTAAAATTCAAGCATATCATGATGAAGTATATTCAGTTCTGCATCCATTGATACCAAATATTCAAACATTCAAGCTTCAATACGCTCAAATACGCTTCCACAAAGGAGGGGGGAGGTGTACGGGTAGGTTCTAATGCAATTTACATGGTTTTTCACATTCAGGACGAGTAGCTGGGTATTTATATTTAAGATATTCAAAATTCAAGCATATCATGATGAAGTATATTCAGTTATGCATCCATTGATACCAAATATTCAAACATTTAAGCTTCAATACGCTCAAATACGCTTCCACAAAGGAGGGGGGAGGTGTACGGGTAGGTTCTAATGCAATTTACATGGTTTTTCACATTCCAGACGAGTAGCTGGGTATTTATATTTAAGATATTCAAAATTCAAGCATATCATGATGAAGTATATTCAGTTCTGCATCCATTGATACCAAATATTCAAACATTCAAGCTTCAATACGCTCAAATAAGCTTCCACAAAGGAGGGGGGAGGTGTACGGGTAGGTTCTAATGCAATTTACATGGTTTTTCACATTCAGGACGAGTAGCTGGGTATTTATATTTAAGATATTCAAATTCAAGCATATCATGATGAAGTATATTCAATTCTGCATCCATTGATACCAAATATTCAAACATTCAAGCTTCAATACGCACAGATACGCTTCCACAAACGGGACGAGGGGATGCAAAAACGGGTAGGTTCAAGTGTAATTTCCATGATTTTTCACATTCAGGACGAGTAGCTGGGTATTTATATTTAAGATATTCAAAATTCAAGCATATCATGATGAAGTATATTCAATTCTGCATCCATTGATACCAAATATTCAAACATTCAAGCTTCAATACGCTCAAATAAGCTTCCACAAAGGAGGGGGGAGGTGTACGGGTAGGTTCTAATGCAATTTACATGGTTTTTCACATTCAGGACGAGTAGCTGGGTATTTATATTTAAGATATTCAAAATTCAAGCATATCATGATGAAGTATATTCAATTCTGCATCCATTGATACCAAATATTCAAACATTCAAGCTTCAATACGCACAGATACGCTTCCACAAACGGGACGAGGGGATGCAAAAACGGGTAGGTTCAAGTGTAATTTCCATGATTTTTCACATTCAGGACGAGTAGCTGGGTATTTATATTTAAGATATTCAAAATTCAAGCATATCATGATGAAGTATTCAATTCTGCATCCATTGATACCAAATATTCAAACATTCAAGCTTCAATACGCTCAAATAAGCTTCCACAAAGGAGGGGGGAGGTGTACGGGTAGGTTCTAATGCAATTTACATGGTTTTTCACATTCAGGACGAGTAGCTGGGTATTTATTTTTAAGATATTTAAAATTCAAGCATATCATGATGAAGTATATTCAGTTCTGCATCCATTGATACCAAATATTCAAACATTCAAGCTTCAATACGCTCAAATACGCTTCCACAAAGGAGGGGGGAGGTGTACGGGTAGGTTCTAATGCAATTTACATGGTTTTTCACATTCAGGACGAGTAGCTGGGTATTTATATTTAAGATATTCAAAATTCAAGCATATCATGATGAAGTATATTCAGTTATGCATCCATTGATACCAAATATTCAAACATTTAAGCTTCAATACGCTCAAATACGCTTCCACAAAGGAGGGGGGAGGTGTACGGGTAGGTTCTAATGCAATTTACATGGTTTTTCACATTCCAGACGAGTAGCTGGGTATTTATATTTAAGATATTCAAAATTCAAGCATATCATGATGAAGTATATTCAGTTCTGCATCCATTGATACCAAATATTCAAACATTCAAGCTTCAATACGCTCAAATACGCTTCCACAAAGGAGGGGGGAGGTGTACGGGTAGGTTCTAATGCAATTTACATGGTTTTTCACATTCAGGACGAGTAGCTGGGTATTTATATTTAAGATATTCAAAATTCAAGCATATCATGATGAAGTATATTCAATTCTGCATCCATTGATACCAAATATTCAAACATTCAAGCTTCAATACGCACAGATACGCTTCCACAAACGGGACGGGGGATGCAAAAACGGGTAGGTTCAAGTGTAATTTCCATGATTTTTCACATTCAGGACGAGTAGCTGGGTATTTATATTTAAGATATTCAAAATTCAAGCATATCATGATGAAGTATATTCAATTCTGCATCCATTGATACCAAATATTCAAACATTCAAGCTTCAATACGCTCAAATACGCTTCCACAAAGGAGGGGGGGAGGTGTACGGGTAGGTTCTAATGCAATTTACATGGTTTTTCACATTCAGGACGAGTAGCTGGGTATTTATTTTTAAGATATTTAAAATTCAGCATATCATGATGAAGTATATTCAGTTCTGCATCCATTGATACCAAATATTCAAACATTCAAGCTTCAATACGCTCAAATACGCTTCCACAAAGGAGGGGGGAGGTGTACGGGTAGGTTCTAATGCAATTTACATGGTTTTTCACATTCAGGACGAGTAGCTGGGTATTTATATTTAAGATATTCAAAATTCAAGCATATCATGATGAAGTATATTCAGTTATGCATCCATTGATACCAAATATTCAAACATTTAAGCTTCAATACGCTCAAATACGCTTCCACAAAGGAGGGGGAGGTGTACGGGTAGGTTCTAATGCAATTTACATGGTTTTTCACATTCCAGACGAGTAGCTGGTTATTATATTAAGATATTCAAAATTCAAGCATATCATGATGAAGTATATTCAGTTCTGCATCCATTGATACCAAATATTCAAACATTCAAGCTTCAATACGCTCAAATACGCTTCCACAAAGGAGGGGGGAGGTGTACGGGTAGGTTCTAATGCAATTTACATGGTTTTTCACATTCAGGACGAGTAGCTGGGTATTTATATTTAAGATATTCAAAATTCAAGCATATCATGATGAAGTATATTCAATTCTGCATCATTGATACCAATATTCAAACATTCAAGCTTCAATACGCACAGATACGCTTCCACAAACGGGACGAGGGATGCAAAAACGGGTAGGTTCAAGTGTAATTTCCATGATTTTTCACATTCAGGACGAGTAGCTGGGTATTTATATTTAAGATATTCAAAATTCAAGCATATCATGATGAAGTATATTCAATTCTGCATCCATTGATACCAAATATTCAAACATTCAAGTTCAATACGCTCAAATAAGCTTCCACAAAGGAGGGGGGAGGTGTACGGGTAGGTCTAATGCAATTTACATGGTTTTTCACATTCAGGACGAGTAGCTGGGTATTTATTTTTAAGATATTTAAAATTCAAGCATATCATGATGAAGTATATTCAGTTCTGCATCCATTGATACCAAATATTCAAACATTCAAGCTTCAATACGCTCAAATACGCTTCCACAAAGGAGGGGGAGGTGTACGGTAGGTTCTAATGCAATTTACTGGTTTTTCACATTCAGGACGAGTAGCTGGGTATTTATATTTAAGATATCAAAATTCAAGCATATCATGATGAATATTCAGTTATGCATCCATTGATACCAATATTCAAACATTTAAGCTTCAATACGCTCAAATACGCTTCCACAAAGGGGGGGAGGTGTACGGGTAGGTTCTAATGCAATTTACATGGTTTTTCACATTCCAGACGAGTAGCTGGGTATTTATATTTAAGATATTCAAAATTCAAGCATATCAGATGAAGTATATTCAGTTCTGCATCCATTGATACCAAATATTCAAACATTCAAGCTTCAATACGCTCAAATACGCTTCCACAAAGAGGGGGGAGGTGTACGGGTAGGTTCTAATGCAATTTACATGGTTTTTCACATTCAGGACGAGTAGCTGGGTATTTATTTAAGATATTCCAAAATTCAAGCATATCATGATGAAGTATATTCAATCTGCATCCATTGATACCAAATATTCAAACATTCAAGCTTCAATACGCACAGATACGCTTCCACAAACGGGACGAGGGGATGCAAAAACGGGTAGTAGGTTCAAGTGTAATTTCCTGATTTTCACATTCAGGACGAGTAGCTGGGTATTTATATTTAAGATATTCAAAATTCAAGCATATCATGATGAAGTATATTCAATTCTGCATCCATTGATACCAAATATTCAAACATTCAAGCTTCAATACGCTCAAATAAGCTTCACAAAGGAGGGGGGAGGTGTACGGGTAGGTTCTAATGCAATTTACATGGTTTTTCACATTCAGGACGAGTAGCTGGGTATTTATTTTTAATATTTAAAAATTCAAGCATATCATGATGAAGTATATTCAGTTCTGCATCCATTGATACCAAATATTCAACATTCAAGCTTCAATACGCTCAAATACGCTTCCACAAAGGGGGGAGGTGTACGGGTAGGTTCTAATGCAATTTACATGGTTTTTCACATTCAGGACGAGTAGCTGGGTATTTATATTTAAGATATTCAAAATTCAAGCATATCATGATGAAGTATATTCAGTTATGCATCCATTGATACCAAATATTCAAATTTAAGCTTCAATACGCTCAAATACGCTTCCACAAAGGAGGGGGAGGTGTACGGGTAGGTTCTAATGCAATTACATGGTTTTCACATTCCAGACGAGTAGCTGGGTATTTATATTAAGATATTCAAAATTCAAGCATATCATGATGAAGTATATTCAGTTCTGCATCCATTGATACCAAATATTCAAACATTCAAGCTTCAATACGCTCAAATACGCTTCACAAAAGGAGGGGGAGGTGTACGGGTAGGTTCTAATGCAATTTACATGGTTTTTCACATTCAGGACGAGTAGCTGGGTATTTATATTTAAGATATTCAAAATTCAAGCATATCATGATGAAGTATATTCAATTCTGCATCCATTGATACCAAATATTCAAACATTCAAGCTTCAATACGCACAGATACGCTTCCACAAACGGGACGATGGGATGCAAAAACGGGTAGGTTCAAGTGTAATTTCCATGATTTTTCACATTCAGGACGAGTAGCTGGGTATTTTATTTAAGATATTCAAAATTCAAGCATATCATGATGAAGTATATTCAATTCTGCATCCATTGATACCAAATATTCAAACATTCAAGCTTCAATACGCGCAAATAAGCTTCCACAAAGGAGGGGGAGGTGTCGGGTAGGTTTCTAATGCAATTTACATGGTTTTTCACATTCAGGACGAGTAGCTGGGTATTTATTTTAAGATATTAAAATCCAAGCATATATGATGAAGTATATTCAGTTCTGCATCCATTGATACCAAAATATTCAAACATTCAAGCGTTCAATACGCTCAAATACGCTTCCACAAGGAGGGGGGAGGTGTACGGTAGGTTCTAAATGCATTTCATGGTTTTTCACATTCAGGACGAGTAGCTGGGTATTTATATTAAATATTCAAAATTCAAGCATATCATGATGAAGTATATTCAGTTATGCATCCATTGATACAAATATTCAAACATTCAAGCTTCAATACGCTCAAATACGCTTCCACAAGGAGGGGGAGGTGTACGGGTAGGTTCTAATGCAATTACATGGTTTTTCACATTCCAGACGAGTAGCTGGGTATTTATATTTAAGATATTCAAATTCAAGCATATCATGATGAAGTATATTCATTCTGCACCATTGATACCAAATATTCAAACATTCAAGCTTCAATACGCTCAAATACGCTTCCACAAAGGAGGGGGGAGGTGTACGGGTAGGTTCTAATGCAATTTACATGGTTTTTCACATTCAGGACGAGTAGCTGGGTATTTATTTAAGATATTCAAAAATTCAAGCATATCATGATGAAGTATATTCAATTCTGCATCCATTGATACCAAATATTCAAACATTCAAGCTTCAATACGCAAGATACGCTTCCACAAACGGACGAGGGATGCAAAAACGGGTAGGTTCAAGTGTAATTTCCATGATTTTTCACATTCAGGACGAGTAGCTGGGTATTTATATTTAAGATATTCAAAATTCAAGCATATCATGATGAAGTATATTCAATTCTGCATCCATTGATACCAAATATTCAAACATTCAAGCTTCAATACGCTCAAATAAGCTTCCACAAAGGAGGGGGGAGGGTGTACGGGTAGGTTCTAATGCAATTTACATGGTTTTTCACATTCAGGACGAGTAGCTGGGTATTATTTTTAAGATATTTAAAATTCAAGCATATCATGATGAAGTATATTCAGTCTGCATCCATTGATACAAATATTTCAAACATTCAAGCTTCAATACGCTCAATACGCTTCCACAAAGGAGGGGGAGGTGTACGGGTAGGTTCTAATGCAATTTACATGGTTTTCACATTCAGGAGAGTAGCTGGGTATTTTATTTAAGATATATTCAAAATTCAAGCATATCATGATGAAGTATATTCAGTTATGCATCCATTGATACCAAATATTCAAACATTTAAGCTTCAATACGCTCAAATCGCTCCACAAAAGGAGGGGGGAGTGTACGGGTAGGTTCAATGCAATTTACATGGTTTTTCACATTCCAGACGAGTAGCTGGGTATTTATATTAAGATATCAAAATTCAAGCATATCATGATGAAGTATCTCAGTTCTGATCCATTGATACCAAATATTCAAACATCAAGCTTCAATACGCTCAAATACGCTTCCACAAAGGAGGGGGAGGTGTACGGGTAGGTTCTAATGCAATTACATGGTTTTTCACATTCAGGACGAGTAGCTGGGTATTTATATTTAAGATATTCAAAATTCAAGCAATCATGATGAAGTATATTCAATTCTGCATCCATTGATACCAAATATTCAAACATTCAAGCTTCAATACGCTCAATACGCTTCCACAAAGGGACGAGGGGATGCAAAAACGGGTAGGTTCAATGTAATTTCCATGATTTTTCACATTCAGGACGAGTAGCTGGGTATTTATATTTAAGATATTCAAAATTCAAGCATATCATGATGAAGTATATTCAATTCTGCATCCATTGATACCAAATATTCAAACATTCAAGCTTCAATACGCTCAAATACGCTTCCACAAAGGAGGGGGGAGGTGTACGGGTAGGTTCTAATGCAATTTACATGGTTTTTCACATTCAGGACGAGTAGCTGGGTATTTATTTTTAAGATATTTAAAATTCAAGCATATCATGATGAAGTATATTCAGTTCTGCATCCATTGATACCAAATATTCAAACATTCAAGCTTCAATACGCTCAAATACGCTTCCACAAAGGAGGGGGAGGTGTACGGGTAGGTTCTAATGCAATTTACATGGTTTTTCACATTCAGGACGAGTAGCTGGGTATTTATTTTAAGATATTCAAAATTCAAGCATATCATGATGAAGTATATTCAATTCTGCATCCATTGATACCAAATATTCAAACATTCAAGCTTCAATACGCTCAAATACGCTTCCACAAAGGAGGGGGAGGTGTACGGGTAGGTTCTAATGCAATTTACATGGTTTTTCACATTCAGACGAGTAGCTGGGTATTTATATTTAAGATATTCAAAATTCAAGCATATCATGATGAAGTATATTCAATTCTGCATCCATTGATACCAAATATTCAAACATTCAAGCTTCAATACGCTCAAATACGCTTCCACAAAGGAGGGGGAGGTGTACGGGTAGGTCTAATGCAATTTACATGGTTTTTCACATTCAGACGAGTAGCTGGGTATTTATATTTAAGATATTCAAAATTCAAGCATATCATGATGAAGTATATTCAATTCTGCATCCATTGATACCAAATATTCAAACATTCAAGCTTCAATACGCTCAAATACGCTTCCACAAAGGAGGGGGAGGTGTACGGGTAGGTTCTAATGCAATTTACGGTTTTTCACATTCAGGACGAGTAGCTGGGTATTTATTTTAAGATATTCAAAATTCAAGCATATCATGATGAAGTATATTCAATTCTGCATCCATTGATACCAAATATTCAAACATTCAAGCTTCAATACGCTCAAATACGCTTCCACAAAGGAGGGGGAGGTGTACGGGTAGGTTCTAATGCAATTTACATGGTTTTTCACATTCAGGACGAGTAGCTGGGTATTTATATTTAAGATATTCAAAATTCAAGCATATCATGATGAAGTATATTCAATTCTGCATCATTGATACCAAATATTCAAACATTCAAGCTTCAATACGCTCAAATACGCTTCCACAAAGGAGGGGGGAGTGTACGGGTAGGTTCTAATGCAATTTCATGGTTTTTCACATTCAGGACGAGTAGCTGGGTATTTATATTTAAGATATTCAAAATTCAAGCATATCATGATGAAGTATATTCAATTCTGCATCCATTGATACCAAATATTCAAACATTCAAGCTTCAATACGCTCAAATACGCTTCCACAAAGGAGAGGGGATGTACGGGTAGGTTCAATGCAATTTACATGGTTTTTCACATTCAGGACGAGTAGCTGGGTATTTATATTTAAGATATTCAAAATTCAAGCATATCATGATGAAGTATATTCAATTCTGCATCCATTGATACCAAATATTCAAACATTCAAGCTTCAATACGCTCAAATACGCTTCCACAAAGGAGGGGGGGTGTACGGGTAGGTTCTAATGCAATTTACATGGTTTTTCACATTCAGGACGAGTAGCTGGGTATTTATTTTTAAGATATTCAAAATTCAAGCATATCATGATGAAGTATATTCAATTCTGCATCCATTGATACCAAATATTCAAACATTCAAGCTTCAATACGCTCAAATACGCTTCCACAAAGGAGGGGGGAGTGTACGGGTAGGTTCTAATGCAATTTACATGGTTTTTCACATTCAGGACGAGTAGCTGGGTATTTATATTTAAGATATTCAAAATTCAAGCATATCATGATGAAGTATATTCAGTTCTGCATCCATTGATACCAAATATTCAAACATTCAAGCTTCAATACGCTCAAATACGCTTCCACAAAGGAGGGGGAGTGTACGGGTAGGTTCTAATGCAATTTACATGGTTTTTCACATTCAGGACGAGTAGCTGGGTATTTATATTTAAGATATTCAAAATTCAAACATATCATGATGAAGTATATTCAATTCTGCATCCATTGATACCAAATATTCAAACATTCAAGCTTCAATACGCTCAAATACGCTTCCACAAAGGAGGGGGGAGGTGTACGGGTAGGTTCTAATGCAATTTACATGGTTTTTCACATTCAGGACGAGTAGCTGGGTATTTATATTTAAGATATTCAAAATTCAAGCATATCATGATGAAGTATATTCAATTCTGCATCCATTGATACCAAATATTCAAACATTCAAGCTTCAATACGCTCAAATACGCTTCCACAAAGGAGGGGGAGGTGTACGGGTAGGTTCTAATGCAATTTACATGGTTTTTCACATTCAGGACGAGTAGCTGGGTATTTATATTTAAGATATTCAAAATTCAAGCATATCATGATGAAGTATATTCAATTCTGCATCATTGATACCAAATATTCAAACATTCAAGCTTCAATACGCACAGATACGCTTCCACAAACGGGACGAGGGGATGCAAAAACGGGTAGGTTCAAGTGTAATTTCCATGATTTTTCACATTCAGGACGAGTAGCTGGGTATTTATATTTAAGATATTCAAAATTCAAGCATATCATGATGAAGTATATTCAATTCTGCATCCATTGATACCAAATATTCAAACATTCAAGCTTCAATACGCTCAAATAAGCTTCCACAAAGGAGGGGGGAGGTGTACGGGTAGGTTCTAATGCAATTTACATGGTTTTTCACATTCAGGACGAGTAGCTGGGTATTTATTTTTAAGATATTTAAAATTCAAGCATATCATGATGAAGTATATTCAGTTCTGCATCCATTGATACCAAATATTCAAACATTCAAGCTTCAATACGCTCAAATACGCTTCCACAAAGGAGGGGGGGGTGTACGGGTAGGTTCTAATGCAATTTACATGGTTTTTCACATTCAGGACGAGTAGCTGGGTATTTATATTTAAGATATTCAAAATTCAAGCATATCATGATGAAGTATATTCAGTTATGCATCCATTGATACCAAATATTCAAACATTCAAGCTTCAATACGCTCAAATACGCTTCCACAAAGGAGGGGGGAGGTGTACGGGTAGGTTCTAATGCAATTTACATGGTTTTTCACATTCCAGATGAGTAGCTGGGTATTTATATTTAAGATATTCAAAATTCAAGCATATCATGATGAAGTATATTCAGTTCTGCATTCATTGATACCAAATATTCAAACATTCAAGCTTCAATACGCTCAAATACGCTTCCACAAAGGAGGGGGGAGGTGTACGGGTAGGTTCTAATGCAATTTACATGGTTTTTTCACATTCAGGACGAGTAGCTGGGTATTTATATTTAAGATATTCAAAATTCAAGCATATCATGATGAAGTATATTCAATTCTGCATCCATTGATACCAAATATTCAAACATTCAAGCTTCAATACGCACAGATACGCTTCCACAAACGGGACGAGGGGATGCAAAAACGGGTAGGTTCAAGTGTAATTTCCATGATTTTTCACATTCAGGACGAGTAGCTGGATATTTATATTTAAGATATTCAAAATTCAAGCATATCATGATGAAGTATATTCAATTCTGCATCCATTGATACCAAATACTCAAACATTCAAGCTTCAATACGCTCAAATAAGCTTCCACAAAGGAGGGGAGGTGTACGGGTAGGTTCTAATGCAATTTACATGGTTTTTCACATTCAGGACGAGTAGCTGGGTATTTATTTTTAAGATATTTAAAATTCAAGCATATCATGATGAAGTATATTCAGTTCTGCATCCATTGATACCAAATATTCAAACATTCAAGCTTCAATGCGCTCAATACGCTTCCACAAAGGAGGGGGGGGGAGGTGTACGGGTAGGTTCTAATGCAATTTACATGGTTTTTCACATTCAGGACGAGTAGCTGGGTATTTATATTTAAGATATTCAAAATTCAAGCATATCATGATGAAGTATATTCAGTTATGCATCTATTGATACCAAATATTCAAACATTCAAGCTTCAATACGCTCAAATACGCTTCCACAAAGGAGGGGAGGTGTACGGGTAGGTTCTAATGCAATTTACATGGTTTTTCACATTCAGGACGAGTAGCTGGGTATTTATATTTAAGATATTCAAAATTCAAACATATCATGATGAAGTATATTCAATTCTGCATCGATTGATACCAAATATTCAAACATTCAAGCTTTAATACGCTCAAATACGCTTCCACAAAGGAGGGGGGAGGTGTACGGGTAGGTTCTAATGCAATTTACATGGTTTTTCACATTCAGGACGAGTAGCTGGGTATTTATATTTAAGATATTCAAAATTCAAACATATCATGATGAAGTATATTCAATTCTGCATCCATTGATACCAAATATTCAAACATTCAAGCTTTAATACGCTCAAATACGCTTCCACAAAGGAGGGGGGAGGTGTACGGGTAGGTTCTAATGCAATTTACATGGTTTTTCACATTCAGGACGAGTAGCTGGGTATTTATATTTAAGATATTCAAAATTCAAGCATATCATGATGAAGTATATTCAATTCTGCATCCATTGATACCAAATATTCAAACATTCAAGCTTCAATACGCACAGATACGCTTCCACAAACGGACGAGGGGATGCAAAAACGGGTAGGTTCAAGTGTAATTTCATGATTTTTCACATTCAGGACGAGTAGCTGGGTATTTATATTTAAGATATTCAAAATTCAAGCATATCATGATGAAGTATATTCAGTTCTGTATCCATTGATACCAAATATTCAAACATTCAAGCTTCAATACGCTCAAATACGCTTCCACAAAGGAGGGGGGGGAGGTGTACGGGTAGGTTCTAATGCAATTTACATGGTTTTTCACATTCAGGACGAGTAGCTGGGTATTTATATTTAAGATATTCAAAATTCAAGCATATCATGATGAAGTATATTCAATTCTGCATCCATTGATACCAAATATTCAAACATTCAAGCTTCAATACGCTCAAATACGCTTCCACAAAGGAGGGGGGAGGTGTACGGGTAGGTTCTAATGCAATTTACATGGTTTTTCACATTCAGGACGAGTAGCTGGGTATTTATATTTACGATATTCAAAATTCAAGCATATCATGATGAAGTATATTCAATTCTGCATCCATTGATACCAAATATGAAAACATTCAAGCTTCAATACGCACAGATACGCTTCCACAAACGGGACGAGGGGATGCAAAAACGGGTAGGTTCAAGTGTAATTTCCATGATTTTTCACATTCAGGACGAGTAGCTGGGTATTTATATTTAAGATATTCAAAATTCAAGCATATCATGATGAAGTATATTCAATTCTGCATCTATTGATACCAAATATTCAAACATTCAAGCTTCAATACGCTCAAATACGCTTCCACAAAAGAGGGGGGGGGTAGTGTACGTAGGTTCTAATGCAATTTCTTTCAATACAAATATAAATATAAATACCCAGCTACTCGTCCTGAATGTGAGAAACCATGTACATTGCATTAGAACCTACCCGTACACCTCCCCCCCTTCTTTGTGGAAGCGTATTTGAGCGTATTGAAGCTTGAATGTTTGAATATTTGGTATCAATAGATGCATAACTGAATATACTTCATCATGATATGCTTGAATTTTGAATATCTTAAATATAAATACCCAGCTACTCGTCCTGAATGTGAAAAACCATGTAAATTGCATTAGAACCTACCCGTACACCCACCCCTCTTTTGTGGAAGCGTATTTGAGCGTATTGAAGCTTGAATGTTTGAATATTTGGTATCAATGGGTGCAGAATTGATTATACTTCATCATGATATGTTTGAATTTTGAATATCTTCAAAATAAATACCCAGCTACTCGTCCTGAATGTGAAAAATGATAGAAATTGCATTAGAACCTACCCGTACACCCCCCCTCTTTTGTGGAAGCGTATTTGAGCGTATTGAAGCTTGAATGTTTGAATATTTGGTATCAATGGGTGCAGAATTGAATATACTTCATCATGATATGTTTGAATTTTGAATATCTTCAAAATAAATACCCAGCTACTCGTCCTGAATGTGAAAAATGATAGAAATTGCATTAGAACCTACCCGTACACCCCCTCTTTTGTGGAAGCGTATTTGAGCGTATTGAAGCTTGAATGTTTGAATATCTGGTATCAATGGGTGCAGAATTGAATATACTTCATCATGATATGTTTGAATTTTGAATATCTTCAAAATAAATACCCAGCTACTCGTCCTGAATGTGAAAAATGATAGAAATTGCATTAGAACCTACCCGTACACCCCCCTCTTTTGTGGAAGCGTATTTGAGCGTATTGAAGCTTGAATGTTTGAATATTTGGTATCAATGGGTGCAGAATTGAATATACTTCATCATGATATGTTTGAATTTTGAATATCTTCAAAATAAATACCCAGCTACTCGTCCTGAATGTGAAAAATGATAGAAATTGCATTAGAACCTACCCGTACACCCCCCTCTTTTGTGGAAGCGTATTTGAGCGTATTGAAGCTTGAATGTTTGAATATTGGTATCAATGGGTGCAGAATTGAATATACTTCATCATGATATGTTTGAATTTTGAATATCTTCAAAATAAATACCCAGCTACTCGTCCTGAATGTGAAAAATGATAGAAATTGCATTAGAACCTACCCGTACACCCCCCTCTTTTGTGGAAGCGTATTTGAGCGTATTGAAGCTTGAATGTTTGAATATTTGGTATCAATGGGTGCAGAATTGAATATACTTCATCATGATATGTTTGAATTTTGAATATCTTCAAAATAAATACCCAGCTACTCGTCCTGAATGTGAAAAATGATAGAAATTGCATTAGAACCTACCCGTACACCCCCCTCTTTTGTGGAAGCGTATTTGAGCGTATTGAAGCTTGAATGTTTGAATATTTGGTATCAATGGGCAGAATTGAATATACTTCATCATGATATGTTTGAATTTTGAATATCTTCAAAATAAATACCCAGCTACTCGTCCTGAATGTGAAAAATGATAGAAATTGCATTAGAACCTACCCGTACACCCCCCTCTTTTGTGGAAGCGTATTTGAGCGTATTGAAGCTTGAATGTTTGAATATTTGGTATCAATGGGTGCAGAATTGAATATACTTCATCATGATATGTTTGAATTTTGAATATCTTCAAAATAAATACCCAGCTACTCGTCTGGAATGTTATTTAAAAATTCAAAAATATCGGGACTACATTCGTGGTACAAGAAATTGTTCGTAGTTTTGCGGATGTTTTAATCCATAAAATCTCATTCGTTAGTAGGTAGTTATGTGTAGTAAATAGATGATATTTTTCAAAGTAATCAACTGCTTTTCTAACAAGAAACTGGCTACTAGTAGCTAACTTTTCTTCCACAAGTAACTGGCTACTAGTAGCTAACTTTTCTTCTACAAGTAGCCAGCTACTAGTAGCCAGTTACTAGTAGCTAACTTTACCTATCTGAAATATTCTTGACTGGGACATTAAACACCATTACTCAACTTAACTCATATATATACCTCTTTTCCTATACGACATTACAGTATCACTGCGGTGGCTCAGTCGGTAGAGTGCTAGATATCAAATTAATAATGAACTTTAACCAGTTATAGGAAGATACGTGCATTTAATAAGAAACTAAATTTTAGTTGTTAAATAAGTGGAATTAAAAAGGATTGAGTCCCCGATATTATTTAACCACACCATTGCTATTTAAATAAACGGAATGGTTTTGCAGTGCCGATCTAAAGTTCTGTAATCAGTGATAAAAATAATGTTTCATTTGGCCAATTACTTACAGAAAAGAAGACTTTTAAAATTTAGGCTAAGAATACACCTTATTTGCATATGACTTAATATTACACAAACTAAAATATAAAAACCTGTTAAATATGTGTAAAAACCTCGAAATCTTTTTTCTATGTTTAAAATTTCAACAAAATCGGTACAGAAATAAGAGTGTAATGTCCATTCACTAGAACGTTGATGTCACGTGTGATTTGTCACACTCCCTAGTTATATACTAGAAAAACTGTGACCCACAAGCTCACTAAAATTACCCCTCGCTCCCTCACATTAAAAAAATCCATCGGATCAAATTTTAAATATGATGTGCACATCTACATCATATCACAAAGATTGTGTGAAAGTTTCATGAAAATCCATTGAAGGGTTGAGGAGGAGTTGCGGATAAGAGATTGGTACCCCCTTGTCGTCTAATGGCTAAGTCCATGTTTTGCAATGGGAAACCCTAAAAGTCCATGGGATCAATTTTTTAAATAAGAGGTGCACATCTACATTATATCACAAAGATTGTGTGAAAGTTTTATGAAAATCCATTGAAGGGTTTAGGAGGAGTTGCGGATAAGAGATTGGTACTCCCCTGTCGTCTAATGGCTAAGTCCATGTTTTGCTATGGGAAACCCCAAAAATCCAGGGGATCAAATTTTTAAATAAGAGGTGCACATCTACATTATATCACAAAGATTGTGTGAAAGTTTCATGAAAATCCATTGAAGGGTTTAGGAGGAGTTGCGGATAAGAGATTGGTACTCCCTTGTCGTCTAATGGCTAAGTCCATGTTTCGCTATGGGAAACCCCAAAAATCCATGGGATCAAATTTTAAATAGGAGGTGCACATCTACGTTATATCACAAAGATTGTGTGAAAGTTTCATGAAAATCCATTGAAGGGTTTAGGAGGAGTTGCGGATAAGAGATAGGTACCCTAAGGTGTAATGGAAGGACGGAAGGAAGGAAGGTGAGGGTCTCCAAAGACGTGACAATTTCCTTTGTGATGGCATCAGCTGACCGACGTGACCATGGGTCATCCTTCGGTGAGGTGCGCCCACGTTAAATTTAGCTCGATGGTCACCAACTTTAAATGCTTTTGAAAATTACACAAATAAGGTGTGACAAATAAACTTGATATGTTTAAAATGGCGGAATGTTGTGTTGTCTAAAGAAGTAAAGAAAATGGCTGAAAACGCTGTTCTATGAACTTTCTGACTTCCCCTCGTAGATTGCGGGGGTATAATATAAACAACATTATTATATAATTAATAAATTCCATCTTTATGATTGGCTAAAACGGTAACACGTGATCATTGGATCTCACATCATATACCACGGATTTTCCGGTGAATATCAAATTCGGTGTACGTCATCGATTTTTGTTGACATTCTCTGTAAAATGATTAGAACGTCATCAATTAAGTGTACGCAAGTGATTGTGTCTTGTTATTTTTTTCATAGAACGTTGACATTATGGCATTATCAATTTACAATGTAGTGTATAATTGATTGTGTCTCATCCGGAATGCCATTTATTTTTTCATAGAATCAGACTTAAAAAGTCAGATTGATCTAACTAATGCGGGATAAGTTTAGTGTGATCAACCAGGGTGAGCAGGGAAATCTAACATCGGTAAAATAGTTAGATTGCCTGGTCACAGGTTTGAGAAAACATTGTCAACCGAAGTGCCACAGTGGCAAAATTATATAATAAAACAGTTATGGACTTTTTAGTGGTTGTATATGGTGTGATATTCACCGGAAAATAAATATTGACCTCGCTATCGCCTCGATCAATATTTATTTTTCCGGTGAATATCACACCATATACAACCACTAAAAAGTCCATAATTGTATAGTATAAACCACACAAAAATAAAAACAAAAGTATACAAACACATACCTGATAGAAATTAAAAACAAATACCCCTAAACATGGTCTGTCAATCTCAACATTCCACTACGGCCATGGTTAGATATAGGGGTAGAATATATTGGGAAAACCCCTTCCAGCAGAAACTTTATATGAATTCATTGGTTGACGTGTCAGGTATAATCTTTAAGTTCTTTTATCATATTCATACATAATAAATGTGTGTAACTTTTATGTTGATTTTCCCTAATGCCTTACCCGAATTTTCAGAAAATTAAAACTGTTTAGTGAAATTGTAACGCTGACCTAAAACTATACTACTTAGACTCCATCCTAAAGCTATACTGCTGACCATTGACCCTTAAGCTATATTACTGACGACTCCATCCTAAAGCTATACCGCTGACGTCTCGACCGTAAAGCTATATCGCTGGCGAGTCGACCCTAAACTATACCGCTGACGTCCTGAACCTAAAACTATACCGCTGACGACTCCACCTTATAAAGCTATACCGCTGAGGACTCCACCCTAAAACTATACCGATGACGACCCGACCCTAAAACTATACCGCTGACGTCCCGACCCTTAAACTATACCGCTGACGACTCCACCCTAAAGATATACTGCTGACGACTCCACCCTAAAATATACCACTGACAACTCCACCCTAAAGCTATACCGCTGACGAATCCACCCTAAAGCTATACCGCTGATGAATCCACCCTAAAGCTATACCGCTGACGACTCGACCCTAAAGATATACTGCTGACGACTCCACCCTAAAAATATACCACTGACGACTCCACCCTAAAGCTATACCGCTGACGAATTCACCCTAAGGCTATACCGCTGACGACTCCATCCTAAAGCTATACCACTGACGACTCCACACTAAAGCTATACCGCTGACGACTTCACACTAAAGCTATACCGCTGACGACTTCACACTAACACCTTACCGCTGACGATTCCATCCTAAAGCCATAACGCTGAGGACTTCACACTAAAGCTATACCGCTGACGACTCCACTGTAAAGCTAAACCGCTGACGACTACACGGTAAAGCTATACCACTGACGACTCCACGCTGACGACTCCACTGTAAAGCTATACCGCTGACGACTCCACGCTGACGACTCCACTGTAAAGCTATACCGCTGACGACTGTCACGACTCCACTGTAAATCTATACCGCTGACGACTCCACCCTACAGTTATACCGCTGATGACTCAACTCTAAAGCTTTACCACTGACGACACCACCCTACGCTATACGGTTGATGGATAATGGTCCACCCTATGTTCAGCCGAGGTTTACGGAGACCTGCTAATGCTGACGGGTCCGCCCTATGTTTAAGCTGGGTCTACGGAGTCCTGATAACGATGGCAGGCCCGCCCTATGTTCAGCCTAGGTCTACGGAGTCCTGGTTACGCTGACGGGTCCACCCTGTGTTCAGCCGAGGTTTACAGAGTCCTGCTAATGCTGACGGGTCCGCCCTATGAGGCCAGTGGTTTTAAAATCACCGACTTTGAACGTGTATCTAGACAAATGCAATGTCCAGTGGTGTGGTTATACGACTGTTGGAACCCGTCCTAGTAGCATGAAAATACACAGTTTACCATATCTTCTCTTGTATTTTGCATGATATGAAATCAACATCCCCGTATCTAGTCATATCATCTTTGACCTTAGCACCAACATAAAGACAAAGGTCAAGGTTGACTCAGACGTAAGTCAACCGGTGTTACATGAAAATGTTACCAAATGAAATGTTCGTATTATATTACGTGATTACAGATTACTATAAAGAGCGATTTGATCTTGTAGTGTCAAATCCTCCCTCGTTTAGCAGCAAACACGTACAAATGACGGATCGCCGTCCACGCTCACATTGTTCCGACAAAGAGCCGGCTTGCTGATTTACACGCAAAAAGGATAAAAATCGGCCTGAACTGTGCCGTTTAATGACGTCACTGACACTAGTACATCATTACACAAAGCAGGCGATACGTAATACGTACAGTCAACCTGCCTTTAAATACCACCCATTGGAACCAGTAAAAGTGACCTAATTGGCAGGTGGCCTTTACAAACAGGTTTAAATGATATGAATAAAGAACATTTGGGATATAATTCTAATGGCCTTTGTAAGCAGGTGGCCCTTATATACAGGTTGGACTGTACTTGACACTTGTAGATTAAAACAAAATGTAAAGTACATGGAATAAGAAAACAATACAAGATGGGATCTCTTATTAAACAAAGTGATATGAATTTGGTGTATTTTAAGTAATTTTTTAACAATTGCACTTAGCGTGTAACCATTATTACCATTTTTTTAATCAAAAAAAGTTGAATATGGGCGGACATGACCGAGTGGTAATGTCACTGGCTTTTAAAGTCAAGGGTTGCGAGTTCGAACCTCACTCGGTACTTAGAAATTTGCTAAGATGATTTTCATCTCCTGCCCATTCTAGGGCTGTAAAAAGCTACCAGTAACTACTAGTATATAGTGTTTCGGATGAGACCCTAAACCAAGGTCCCATATCTCAGTGCACGCTAAAGACATCTCTGTAGAGTTCCAAAAAGTTATTTAGTCCACCTGTGAACGCTTACAAAAAAAGCGATTGAATCAGACTGAAAAATGTAAGTAAGATAGAATTTCTCAAATTTGTTATATTATTGGCCCGATATATATGTGTGTTATAAAGATGTACTGTGAACGAAAAAACAAGCAAATCCATTGAATTAGAATCCCCCGCCTGCACAACATGAAAAACACAACGCGAGACATCAATCAACCAACCAACCTAACAAAAACACGACACGAACCATCAACCAACCAATGCAACGAAAAGCAAGACGCGAGGCATCAACCGACCAACGTAACGAAAAGCAAGACGCGAGGCATCAACCAATCAACGCCATGAAAAACACAACGCGAGACATTAACAAACCAACCCAACGAAAAGCATGACACGAGGCACCAACGCAACGAAAAGCAAGTCGCGAGGCATCAACCAATCAACGCAATGAAAAGACACAACGCGAGGCATTAACCAACCAACCCAACAAAAACACGACACGAACCATCAACCAACCAACGCAACGAAAAGCAAGACGCGAGGCATCAACCGAATTACGCAACAAAAACACAACGCGAGGCATCAACCAACAATCGCAACAAAAAACACGATGCGAGGCATCAACCAACCAACCAACCAACGCAACGAAAAGCAAGACGCGAGGCATCAACCGAGCAACGCAACAAAAACACAACGCGAGGCATCAACGGCGCAATTACAAGTGACGGAAACAGCATAACAAGACAACACAAGCGAAATTAAAGACAATCCCTGCTTATAAATCTCTGACGGACATCAGGGTAAATGCCCGGTGGTATGGTTATTGGAGTGTCCCAATTGTATTTACATTTAGGATCATCATCATTTACTGATCCAACAACTCACTTCAGAGTTCTGTGTATGTTTCCCCCAATATGCAACAATATTAAACATGTATCAGTCATCAACACTATTTATTTTTTATTTTTTAATATCTTGATATATCGACAACAACAAATTCTGCAGAGAAGGGATAAAATAAATTCTCTGAAATGATAATTAAAAAACCCGTAAATTATCGGGTTTACCACGCTATTTAAGAGCCATGATCGAATAAATATTTCGAAAACTACTAAATTGGCTCCGAATAGATGCATAAAATCATCTGACAAAGTCTGCCAGACCATCAGTGACAAATATGGTAGAAAACTCACAATGAAAGCACCTGTTATTGACAGTGCTATAAATGTAAATTTCTTTTTATGTATCCGATTAGCATTGGATTGTGATTGTCTTCTATTAGGTCCGTAAATTTTCGAATTTGAATTGCGGTCTACAATACTAGTAATTTCGTTGGTATCATTTTCTCCATAATTTGTACGAATAGCTTCAAACTGTTTGTCGTTTTCATGGCAACAAGTCTGTTCATCCAGTTTAACAATATTCTTCCGTTGGCTTAAACCAAAATTTTCAATATTATCGCCAAAATTATCCCTTTTGAAATCGGCAATTAAAGAGTCGCAAATGGCAGGATAATAAACATATATAACGGTAATATAGATTTGCTGTGAGTTTTGTTGACTTTCTTTTGGAGTCGTATTGCCTTCTCCGTAATACTGCTTGGTTTCTTTGGTGTCATGTGAACTCGCAGGGAGAATCTCAAAAGCTGGATTACTAATACCAGTATACCGACTGTCTGTACAATCGTTGATGTCATGTGGATTATCGGAACACTCGGGATTCATCTCAAGAGCTGAATTATCAACACCAGTAGAGTGGCTGTCTACAACATTGTTGAAGTCAGGTGAAACATTCGTTCCAAGAGCTGGTTTGCAAATACCACTTGTCTGGCTGTCTGCAACATTGTTAATGTCAGGTGAAACATTCGACTCAAGAACTGGGTTGCAAATACCACTAGTCTGGCTGGCTGCAACAATGCTGATGCTAGGTGAAATATTCGAACACTCAGAGAACACCTGAAGGCCAAACTTGTCAAAACCACTATACTTGCTTTCTGTTAATTCTTTAACAGAATATTTTCTAATTTTGTAATGTTTCTTATTTATTTTTTGCGATGAATGTTCAACTTTTTACGAGACATTTGTTTTTCGGAGGCAGTTACATGTCTCCGTAAGTTTTTCATTCGGATAACTTCTTTTACAACTTGGTAATACAAAACTATTAAAGAAAACATTGTTAAAATAAAACATAAGAATAATATTGTATGATAAATCGTAACATAAAGCCTATATTCACTTCCTGTTGTACAGTCGTATCCAATAACCGATTGCGCATGCGTTAAGTTTAACTCTGACCTCATGACCCCATGATCCTTATCAATATTAATCCGCTTTACATCATAAAAAATCAAATTAGGCCAAACCATAAAACAGACGAAAACAATGATAACAATTATTATTTGTTTGGCCTGTTTTGTTGATATTTGTTTTTGTAATGGTTTGCATACATTTTTATATCTGTCAACTGCTATTGCCAACAGAAATAATCCAGATGTCGACACTGCAAAGTAAGAAATAGTTCGGAGCAACTTACATGCTACGTCATTAGGAAATGTGTAAAATTCGATGACGTCTACAATTTCAACGGCATCGACGTACAACACACTACTAAATCGGATATTGCCATAGCAACGATGAAAATAAATGAGGGATTTCGTTTTATTTTGTAACTGTAATACACTACGAGCATAATATTACCGAATAATCCAAACACTGTGTAAAAACAAAGTAATATTGTCACGGGTAACAAGGTAGAGTTCAGCTTGTCCCGAATCTGTATCAAATCACTGTTATTTGAATACATTGTCTTGTTATATATACCTCGGTAAATAGAATAACAATACGGGAATTACCAACCATCAAGTTCTGAATTTTTTTTTACAACCTTATGAAATAATCATGTAGTTTTGAATGTAATATCACTCTGACGTCAGTGGGATCTGCATGTGATGGCAAATACAACAATACGGGAATTACCATCCATCAAGTTCTGAATTTTATTACAATCTTATAGAATAAATTAATCTAGTTCTAAATGTGTTTATGTCACTCTGAAGTCACTGGGATCTGCATGTGATGGCAAATACAACAATACTGAAATTACCATCCATCAAGTTCTTAGTTTAATGACAACCTTATGATAATCATCTTGTTCTGAAAATCATATCGCTCTGACGTCATTGAGATCTGCATGTGATGACAAAGTTTTATAAAAGGCTAGACCTGGCGTTATATTACATAGTTTTCTCTGACGTAATTGATGATGTCATATGCATAATACATTACATGTATTACTGGCACTTTTCTCGGCTCCATGCTACATGCATAAAATCATCTGACATATGCAAGACATACACGTAGCAATATTGTTGCTGGCACTCTTATTAGTTCTCTCTGTACGTGAGCTACGATTTTTAAGATAGCGTCCACTTTGGTTCCGTCATAAAGTCTGTTCCGTTATCATTTTCACTTTAGATTGTTCATTTTGATTTGGACTGTCTTATGTATGTTTCTTGTATGCATATACTTTTTAAACGTTGAACATCAACTATGTTGTTTATCTTTGATTTTGCACTGAAACAAATAACAAATATTACCTTTAATAAAAACAAACATACCAATCTATGTTCAAATCACAATCCAAAAACAAAGTAAAAACAACCATACCAACCCATATCCAAGTCACAACCCCAAAGCAAAGTAAAAACAACCATACAAACCCATATCCAAGTCACAACCCCAAAGCAAAGTAAAAACAACCATACCAACCCATATCCAAGTCACAACCCAAAGCAAAGTAAAAACAAACATGTAATTCCATGTTCAATTCACGTTGCTTTGATTCACATTGCAAAGCAATGTTAAAACTAAAATACCAATCCATGTCCAAATCATAATCCAAAAACAAAGTAAAAACAAACGTACCAATCCATGTCCAAATCACATCGCAAAACAAGTAAAAATAAGCATACCAATCCATGTTCAAATCACAGACCAAAAGTAAAGTAAAAACATACATACCGGTCCATATCCAAATCACAATGCCAAAGCGAAGTTAAAACAAACATACCATTCAAGTTCAAACCACAAAGCATAGTAGAAAACAGCCTATCAATCTATGTTCAAATCACAATCTAAAAGCAAAGTAAAAAATAAGCATACAAATCCATGTTCAAATCACAATCCAAAAGCAAGTAAAAACCAATACCAATCCAATTTCAAGTTTAAATCCCAAAGTAAACTAAAAACTTTGAAAACTGACAATTTATGTTACACACGTGAATGTTTAACACGGAAGTGAGGCGGCGTTATCCGGAAGGGTAAGTACCTTTTGTTTATAGCTAGCTTCATCCGCCATGTATGACGTCAAAATTGAGAATGAAAGGAACATGGATCTACAAAAAAATGGAATCTATTAATATCCTAATAAATCCTTGTCACGTGATTATTTATTAATGATTTTGAAATTAAGAACAAATAATGGAGTATTTTAACAAATTTATAATGGTTAATTAAAATTAATGAAAAGCCAATGTATAATAAAATATTTGTAAAGGCCAGAGAAGTGGTACTGATTCAATAACTAGATCCGGATCATGCTTGATAAAAATTACTGAACAAATAAAACACATTTACTCAGGATTGTTGGTTTTAACGTTTATACAACAGTAATGGATTTTATAGATTCGTCAATATCAATATTAAATTAATACATTTATTGATTCTCTTTCTGTGTTTCACGGACTCTTAAGTGGCTGGTCAGTAGGTAGTGTGTTCGTTTCGTATATGGGAGGTCGTGTGTTCGAACCCCGGTCGAGACTGACTTATATTACAAAAAAGGTATTGACATTCTTTAAGTAAAGACCTTATAAAAACAGATTCCCCGTGGCATGACAGGATTTATGAAACACCTGCTAATGATCCTATATTGTAACGAGTTTCAGGAAATATTTGTCGTTTTGGGGCCAAGCTGACTATTCGAACATACATTTAGATTGCAACACGTGAATGTATGACGCGTAAAAGACCAAAATATGTCCTTTACATAAAAGTAGTATCTAATAAAAATGGTCTTAACCCCCCCCCCTACCCCACCCCCAACCACATGTGGGAAAGTGAAAGTGAATTTTCCTTGCCGTTGGGCTTTACAGTACTGGTTCACCTGGTATAATGTGACCAGGGGAGTGGTACGCTTGTCTGCGGCGTACTGACTCTGTAAGCTAGCACGTTAAAGTCGCCTTGAGTGCGCGCTAGTACAAGGCAGACCATAAAACAAACTTGCACTTCACATGCATACACGAACTTGTTCATAGATTAATCGATGGAGATTAATAAAATAGGTATCGTAGCGAAAACTTGCTGATGCGACGTTTAACAACATTTAACCAAGAACAAATCTTAATGGTCACCTAGATAATAGATAGATAAATAGATTGAATGGGGCTTTATATCCAAGTCAGGAATATTTCACGCATATCGAGACATCGCCAACTATATGTTAAGCGTCAAAATTTTACCTATGCAATGCTCTTATAATTAGGGCATTTAGGGTTCTTTAGCGTGCCACGCCTACCGTCTTGGTCAGTCCTCAGTCGGGGGTTCGAATCCACGACCTCCCGCATACTTTATATGAAAGAATCGTGTATACTTGATTTGAAAAGGCATTTAATCAGATTTAAGTGTGTGTGTGTGGTGTGTGTGTGTGTGAGAGAGAGAGAGAGAGAGAGAGAGAGAGAGAGAGAGAGAGAGAGAGATTTACCTCATACAAGTTCAAGTCGATTTCAACATTCCTAACACACCGTCAACACAACTTTTTTAACGTATCCGTGATCATTCTTTCGAAACTTTTAAACTTACAGTACAGACCGGTCGAAAGAACAACACAAGGATGACAGCCAATCTGCCGTTTATCTCGGTCACTCGTTTAGTATATACATGTACTACTTTATAATGTCAGTCTTTCAGCAGTTTGCTATATCTCTCGGCAGATTTTCAGCCACTACTCCAGTCTATTATATTGTTGACGGTTTCGTTAACTTAGTGTTACACTTTCGATAGGTCTATACCGTACTTGTCTATTTCAACTGAAGATTACACTGATTATAAAGCGTGTCAATTTTAGCCCAAAGAAAACTATTTTGCATTAAAAGGCAATAAAAAAATAACCGATCATATAGATACGCCTTTCATGTAACAATCTGATCACAATCTGATCACAATATACCAATATCCATATTATGTTACTGAAGGAGTGTGTGTGATAAGGAACGCATTTGGCCATCCATTTTTATTTATTTATTTATTTTGATTTTTTTTCCATTTTACGTTTATTCAGTATTTATACTGTCCAAATTTGCTGCTGGTTAAAAGCTCAAATCCTCAAAAACTAAGGTATAATCCCTCATGCAAAGTTTTTCCTTAGCTACATTTAGTTAAATATACTTTGATTCTTTATGTGTTTTTCAACCCTAACAAAAAATTGGTTTCATAATTTTGGTCCAAGCACTACGGATGAGGAATTGATTTCCGACACGAACGTTAGTGCTGTTTAATTAACACGTGTTGAAATATGTCATTAATGATATCACTCATGATTACAATTTACTGTCTCATATACACAATGTACCAATTTTTTAAATTTAGTCATATAATAAAAAAAATTCATAAACTACATTCAAAAAATGTATTGTTATATACCATTTTTTGAATGTAGTTTATGAAATTTAAAAAAAATGGTATTTGACAACTGCATAAACAGTAAGACGGCATTTCATAAAATTTGAATCAGGACTAGACTTGCATTGTATTTATAGTTGATGTCCAATGAAGGCAGAAGAGGCAGGACTCAAGGAAAGGAAATGGTGAGCAGGTGAGTGGTATCCAGGGCGTAAACTTTGAGGTGCCAGCCGCGTAGTTGCCGGAGGGGTCATTGGATGAGGTATGCCGCTACAACCAAGTTTGAACCGGTACAAACACCGTGACAGCCCTTATATCCGTCTTATAGTGGTATCCCAATTGTTTTTTTTTTAAATGTACGTATCAACGAACTAAATTATGAATAACATTCAAAATATTATCTGAAAACGAATTAACAATCCCACAAATCGAATAGTTTTAGAGCCACAAATATTGGACATCGCGAAAATAAATTATTTCACAGTAGAATTGATTAATGCCCCCAGAGAGAGAGAGAGAGAGAGAGAGAGAGAGAGAGAGAGAGAGAGAGAGCGTGATTAACCGGATGTCATGTATGTGCGGTTGAAACAAGGCCCTAACCATATATACTCCTCTTAAATGATCAATATAAAATTGATTTATGGCGATAATTTTTTTAAAAAATCAAATTGAAAATTTTCAGGGTCATTAAATGCCTGTCGAAATTTGATACAATATATTGAAGCGTCTTTTATAAATGTGTTTTAAAAACTGATATATAATTTAATTTCATGCAACTTTATATAAATGCAAATTATTTTTATTTAAAACTTTATTTTGTGTTTGTGTTCCTTCAATTTATCAAAACTTGGGAATAAACAGGATTTTAGAAAATATAAACGTCCTTTTATATAACATAAATGAATTAAATCTTTCAATAGTGTATACAATATATGTCACCGTGAAATGGGACATCAAACCTTTACGATCAACGATGTGTGTGTATTTGTCACCGTGAAATGGGGAATTTAACCTTCCCAATCGGAAACATTATGTCACCGTGAAATGGGGCATTTGACCTTTCCAGTGTGTAAACAATATACCATTATATGCCCCCATGACATGGAATATTTAACCTTTCCAGTTTGTATACAATATATTTCCCATGACATGGGGCAGTAAACCTTCCCAATGTGTATACAATATATGACCCAATGACACGGGTCATTAAACCTTTCCAGTGTGTATGCAATATAAGTCACCGTGACACTGGGCATTTAACCTTTCCATTGTGTTTACAATTTATGTCACTGTGAAATGGGGGATTTAACCTTCCAGTGTGTACGATATATGTCACCGTGAATGGGACATTTACCTTTCCAGTGTGTATACAATATATGTCACGTGAATGGGACATTTACCTTTCCAGTGTGTATAAATATATGTCACCGTGAAATGGGACATTTTACCTTTCCAGTGTGTATACAATATATGTCACCGTGAAATGGGACATTTTACCTTTCCAGTGTGTATACAATATATGTCACCGTGAAATGGGACATTTTACCTTTCCAGTGTGTATACAATATATGTCACCGTGAAATGGGACATTTTACCTTTCCAGTGTGTATACAATATAGTCACCGTGAAATGGGCATTTAACTTTTCCAGTGTGTATACAATATATGTCACCGTGAAATGGGCATTTAACCTTCCAGTGTGTATACAATATATGTCACCGTGAAATAGGGCATTTAACCTTTCCAGTGTGTATACAATATATGTCACCGTGAAATGGGGCATTTAACCTTCCAGTGTGTATACAATATATGTCACCGTGAAATAGGGCATTTAACTTTCCAGTGTGTATACAATATATGTCACCATGAAATGGGGCATTTAACCTTCCAGTGTGTATACAAAATATGTCACCATGAAATGGGGCATTTAACTTTCCAGTGTGTATACAATATATGTTACCGTGAAATGGGGCATTTAACCTTTCCAGTGTGTATACAATAAATGTCACTGTAACATGGGACATTTAACCTTTCCAGTGTGTATACAATATATGTCACCGTGAAATGAGGCATTTAACCTTTCCAGTGTGTATACAATATATGTCACTGTGGAATGGGACATTTAACCTTCCAGTGTATATACAATATATGTCACCGTGAAATAGGGCATTTAACCTTCCAGTGTGTATACAATATATGTCACGTGAAATAGGGCATTTAACCTTCAGTGTGTATACAATATATGTCACATGAAATGGGACATTTAACCTTCCAGTGTATATACAATATATGTCACCGTGAAATAGGGCATTTAACCTTTCAGTGTGTATACAATATATGTCAACATGAAATGGGACATTTAACCTTCAGTGTGTATACAATATATGTCACGTGAAATGGGACATTTAACCTTTCAGTGTGTATACAATATATGTCACATGAAATGGGACATTTAACCTTCCAGTGTGTATACAATAAATGTCACTGTAAATGGGACATTTAACCTTTCCAGTGTGTATACAATATATGTCACTGTGAAATAGGACATTTAACCTTCCAGTGTGTATACAATATATGTCACTGTAAATGGGACATTTAACCTTCCAGTGTGTATACAATATATGTCACTGTGAAATAGGACATTTAACCTTCCAGTGTGTATACAATATATGTCACTGTGAAATGGGACATTTAACCTTCCAGTGTGTATACAATATATGTCACTGTGAAATAGGACATTTAACCTTCCAGTGTGTATACAATATATGTCACCATGAAATGGGCATTTAACCTTCAGTGTGTATACAATATAAGTCACCGTGAAATAGGACATTTAACCTTTCAGTGTGTATACAATATATGTCACCATGAAATGGGGCATTTAACCTTCCAGTGTGTATACAATATAAGTCACCGTGAAATAGGACATTTAACCTTTCAGGTGTATACAATATATGTCACCATGAAATGGGGCATTTAACCTTCAGTGTGTATACAATATAAGTCACCGTGAAATAGGACATTTAACCTTTCAGTGTGTATACAATATATGTCACCATGAAATGGGGCATTTAACCTTCCAGTGTGTATACAATATAAGTCACCGTGAAATAGGACATTTAACCTTTCAGTGTGTATACAATATATGTCACATGAAATGGGGCATTTAACCTTCCAGTGTGTATACAATATAAGTCACCGTGAAATAGGACATTTAACCTTTCAGTGTGTATACAATATATGTCACCATGAAATGGGGCATTTAACCTTCCAGTGTGTATACAATATAAGTCACCGTGAAATAGGACATTTAACCTTTCAGTGTGTATACAATATATGTCACCATGAAATGGGGCATTTAACCTTCCAGTGTGTATACAATATAAGTCACCGTGAAATAGGACATTTAACCTTCCAGTGTGTATACAATATATGTCACCGTGAAATAGGGCATTTAACCTTCCAGTGTGTATACAATATATGTCACCGTGAAATGGGGCATTTAACCTTTCCAGTGTGTATACAATATATCACCGTGAAATGGCATTTAACCTTTCCAGTGTGTATACAATATATGTCACCGTGAAATGGGGCATTTAACTTCCAGTGTGTACACAATATCATTCGTGAAATGGGGCATTTAACCTTTCCAGTGTGTATACAATATATGTCGTGAAATGGGGCATTTAACCTTCCAGTGTGTATACAATATATGTCACTGTGAAATGGGCATTTAACCTTCCAGTGTGTATACAATATATGTCACGTGAAATGGGCATTTAACCTTCCAGTGTGTATACAATATATGTCACGTGAAATGGGCATTTAACCTTCCAGTGTGTATACAATATATGTCATCGTGAAATGGGCATTTAACCTTCCAGTGTGTATACAAATATGCACGTGAAATGGGGCATTTAACCTTTCCAGTGTGTATACAATATATGTCATCGTGAAATGGGGCATTTAACCTTTCCAGGTGTATACAATATATGTCACCGTGAAATGGGCATTTAACCTTTCCAGTGTGTGTAACAATATAGTCACGTGAAATGGGACATTTAACCTTTCCAGTGTGTATACAATATATGTCACGTGAAATGGGGCATTTAACCTTTCCAGTGTGTATACAATTATGTACCGTGAAATGGGCATTTAACCTTTCCAGTGTGTATACAATAATATGTCACGTAAATGGGCATTTAACCTTTCCAGTGTGTATACAATATATGTCACCGTGAAATGGGCATTTAACCTTTCAGTGTGTATACAATATATGTCACCGTGAAATGGGGCATTAACCTTTCCAGTGTGTAACAATATATGTCACCGTGAAATGGGGCATTTAACCTTTCAGTGTGTATACAATATATGTCACCGTGAAATGGGGCATTTAACCTTTCAGTGTGTACAAACGATATATGTCACCGTGAAATGGGACATTTAACCTTACAGTGTGTATACATATATGTCACCGTGAAATGGGGCATTTAACCTTTCAGTGTGTAATACAATATATGTCACCGTGAAATGGGACATTTAACCTTTCCAGTGTGTATACAATATAAGTCACCGTGAAATGGGCATTTACCTTTCCAGTGTGTATACAATATATGTCACCGTGAAATGGGCATTTAACTTTCCAGGTGTATACAATATAGTCACGTGAAATAGGGCATTAACTTTCCAGTGTGTATACAATATATGTCACCATGAAATGGGGCATTAACCTTCCAGGTGTATACAATATATGTCACGTGAAATAGGGCATTTAAACTTTCCAGTGTGTATACAATATATGTCACCATGAAATGGGGCATTTAACCTTCCAGTGTGTATACAATATATGTCACCGTGAAATGGGGCATTTAACCTTCCAGTGTGTATACAATATATGTCACTGTGAAATGGGGCATTTAACCTTCCAGTGTGTATATATATAGTCACGTGAAATGGGGCATTTAACCTTCCAGTGTGTATACAATATATGTCATCGTGAAATGGTGGCATTAACCTTTCATGTGTATACAATATATGTCACCGTGAAATGGGGCATTTAACCTTCCAGTGTGTATACAATATATGTCATCGTGAAATGGGACATTTAACCTTTCCAGTGTGTATACAATATATGTCACCGTGAAATGGGGCATTTAACCTTCCAGTGTGTATACAATATATGTCATCGTGAAATGGGACATTTAACCTTTCCAGTGTGTATACAATATATGTCACCGTGAAATAGGGCATTTAACCTTCCAGTGTGTATAAAATATATGTCCGTGAAATGGGAATTTAACCTTTCCAGTGTGTATACAATAATGTCACGTAAATGGGCATTTAACCTTTCCAGTGTGATTTACAATATATGTCACCGTGAAATGGCATTTAACCTTTCCAGTGTGTATACAATATATGTCACTGTGAAATGGGGCATTAACCTTTCAGTGTGTATAAATATATGTCACCGTGAAATGGGGCATTTAACCTTTCCAGTGTGTATACAATATATGTCACCGTGAAATGGGGCATTTAACCTTTCCAGTGTGTAACAATATATGTCACCGTGAAATGGGACATTTAACCTTTTCCAGTGTGTATACAATATATGTCACCGTGAAATGGGACATTTACCTTTCCAGTGTGTATACAATATATGTCACCGTGAAATGGGACATTTTACCTTTCCAGTGGTATAACAATATAAGTCACCGTGAAAGGGGCATTTAACCTTTCCAGTGTGTATACAATATATGTCACCGTGAAATAGGGCATTTAACCTTCCAGTGTGATACAATATATGTCACCGTGAAATAGGGCTTAACTTTCCAGTGTGTATACAATATATGTCACCATGAAATGGGCATTTACCTTCCAGTGTGATACAATATATGGCACCGTGAAATAGGGCATTTAACTTTCCAGTGTGTATACAAATATGTCACGTGAAATGGGCATTTAACCTTCCAGTGTGTATACAAAATATGTCACCATGAAATGGGGCATTTAACCTTCAGTGTGTATACAATATATGTTACCGTGAAATGGGGCATTAACCTTTCAGTGTGTATACAATATATGTCACCGTGAAATGAGGCATTTAACCTTTCCAGTGTGTATACAATATATGTCACTGTGGAATGGGACATTTAACCTTCCAGTGTATATACAATATATGTCACCGTGAAATAGGGCATTTAACCTTCCAGTGTGTATACAATATATGTCACCGTGAAATAGGGCATTTAACCTTTCAGTGTGTATACAATATATGTCAACATGAAATGGGACATTTAACCTTCCAGTGTATATACAATATATGTCACCGTGAAATAGGGCATTTAACCTTTCAGTGTGTATACAATATATGTCAACATGAAATGGGACATTTAACCTTCCAGTGTGTATACAATATATGTCACTGTGGAATGGGACATTTAACCTTTCCAGTGTGTATACAATATATGTCACTGTGAAATGGGACATTTAACCTTCCAGTGTGTATACAATAAATGTCACTGTAACATGGGACATTTAACCTTCCAGTGTGTATACAATATATGTCACTGTGAAATAGGACATTTAACCTTCCAGTGTGTATACAATATATGTCACTGTGAAATGGGACATTTAACCTTCCAGTGTGTATACAATATATGTCACTGTGAAATAGGACATTTAACCTTCCAGTGTGTATACAATATATGTCACTGTGAAATGGGACATTTAACCTTTCCAGTGTGTATACAATATATGTCACTGTGAAATGGGACATTTAACCTTTCCAGTGTGTATACAATATATGTCACCATGAAATGGGGCATTTAACCTTCCAGTGTGTATACAATATAAGTCACCGTGAAATAGGACATTTAACCTTTCAGTGTGTATACAATATATGTCACCATGAAATGGGGCATTTAACCTTCCAGTGTGTATACAATATAAGTCACCGTGAAATAGGACATTTAACCTTTCAGTGTGTATACAATATATGTCACCATGAAATGGGGCATTTAACCTTCCAGTGTGTATACAATATAAGTCACCGTGAAATAGGACATTTAACCTTCCAGTGTGTATACAATATATGTCACTGTGAAATAGGGCATTTAACCTTCCAGTGTGTATACAATATATGTCATCGTGAAATGGGGCATTTAACCTTTCCAGTGTGTATACAATATATATCACCGTGAAATGGGACATTTAACCTTTCCAGTGTGTATACAATATATGTCACCGTGAAATGGGGCATTTAACCTTCCAGTGTGTATACAATATACGTCATCGTGAAATGGGGCATTTAACCTTTCCAGTGTGTATACAATATATGCCGTCGTGAAATGGGGCATTTAACCTTTCCAGTGTGTATACAATATATGTCACTGTGAAATGGGACATTTAACCTTCCAGTGTGTATACAATATATGTCACTGTGAAATGAGGCATTTAACCTTCCCAGTGTGTATATGATATATGTCACCGTGAAATGGGGCATTTAACCTTCCAGTGTGTATACAATATATGTCATCGTGAAATGGGGCATTTAACCTTTCCAATGTGTATACAATATATGTCACCGTGAAATGGGGCATTTAACCTTCCAGTGTGTATACAATATATGTCATCGTGAAATGGGACATTTAACCTTTCCAGTGTGTATACAATATATGTCACCGTGAAATGGGGCATTTAACCTTTCCAGTGTGTACACAATATATGTCAACGTGAAATGGGACATTTAACCTTTCCAGTGTGTATACAATATATGTCACCGTGAAATAGGGCATTTAACCTTCCAGTGTGTATAAAATATATGTTACCGTGAAATGGGGCATTTAACCTTTCCAGTGTGTATACAATAAATGTCACTGTAACATGGGACATTTAACCTTTCCAGTGTGTATACAATATATGTCACCGTGAAATGAGGCATTTAACCTTTCCAGTGTGTATACAATATATGTCACCGTGAAATGGGGCATTTAACCTTTCCAGTGTGTATACAATATATGTCACCGTGAAATGGGGCATTTAACCTTTACAGTGTGTATACAATATATGTCACCGTGAAATGGGGCATTTAACCTTTCCAGTGTGTAAACGATATATGTCACCGTGAAATGGGACATTTAACCTTTCCAGTGTGTATACAATTATGTCACCGTGAATGGGACATTTTACTTTCCAGTGTGTATACATATATGTCACCGTGAAATGGGACATTTTACCTTTCTCATGTGTATACAATATAAGTCACGTGAAATGGGGCATTTACTTTTCCAGTGTGTATACAATATATGTCACCGTGAATAGGGCATTTAACCTTCCAGTGTGTATACAATATATGTCACCGTGAAATAGGGCATTTAACCTTTCCAGTGTGTATACAATATATGTCACCATGAAATGGGGCATTTAACCTTCAGTGTGTATACATATAATGTCACCGTGAAATAGGGCATTTAAACTTTCCAGTGTGTATACAATATATGTCACCATGAAATGGGGCATTTAACCTTCCAAGTGTGTATACAATATGTCACTGTGAAATGGGACATTTAACCTTCCGTGTGTATACAATATATGTCACTGTGAAATGAGGCATTAACCTTCCCAGTGTGTATATGATAATGTCACCGTGAAATGGGGCATTTAACCTTCCAGTGTGTATACAATATATGTCATCGTGAAATGGGCATTTAACCTTTCAATGTGTATACAATATATGTCACCGTGAAATGGGGCATTTAACCTTCCAGTGTGTATACAATATATGTCATCGTGAAATGGGACATTTAACCTTTCCAGTGTGTATACAATATATGTCACCGTGAAATGGGGCATTTAACCTTTCCAGTGTGTACACAATATATGTCAACGTGAAATGGGACATTTAACCTTTCCAGTGTGTATACAATATATGTCACCGTGAAATAGGGCATTTAACCTTCCAGTGTGTATAAAATATATGTTACCGTGAAATGGGGCATTTAACCTTTCCAGTGTGTATACAATAAATGTCACTGTAACATGGGACATTTAACCTTTCCAGTGTGTATACAATATATGTCACCGTGAAATGAGGCATTTAACCTTTCCAGTGTGTATACAATATATGTCACCGTGAAATGGGGCATTTAACCTTTCCAGTGTGTATACAATATATGTCACCGTGAAATGGGGCATTTAACCTTTACAGTGTGTATACAATATATGTCACCGTGAAATGGGGCATTTAACCTTTCCAGTGTGTAAACGATATATGTCACCGTGAAATGGGACATTTAACCTTTCCAGTGTGTATACAATATATGTCACCGTGAAATGGGACATTTTACCTTTCCAGTGTGTATACAATATATGTCACCGTGAAATGGGACATTTTACCTTTCCAGTGTGTATACAATATAAGTCACCGTGAAATGGGGCATTTAACTTTTCCAGTGTGTATACAATATATGTCACCGTGAAATAGGGCATTTAACCTTCCAGTGTGTATACAATATATGTCACCGTGAAATAGGGCATTTAACCTTTCCAGTGTGTATACAATATATGTCACCATGAAATGGGGCATTTAACCTTCCAGTGTGTATACAATATATGTCACCGTGAAATAGGGCATTTAAACTTTCCAGTGTGTATACAATATATGTCACC